>LR746265.1:6249891-6449891 GCA_902729315.2 Spirodela intermedia
AATTTCATGCAATGCAAAGATCCGTGGTGCTATGATTGCCCTTTGTATATTTCATCGCTCTCATGATGTGGATCCAGCCCCCCCATATAATCATGGAGTTACCTTGATGAAGGATGAGGCAAAAATAACATTCAGGTTCTATGTATTTACTCTATTTATTGTTAGTGGGTTCTTTCTTGGGACGAGTCAAATTTCATACAATGCAAAGATCCGTGGTGCTATGATTACCCTTCGTATATTGCATCCCCTCTCCTGTAATAATGGAGTTACCTTGATGAAGGATGAGACAAAATTAACATTCAAATTTAAGTATTACACTCTATTTATTGCTAGTTGGCCTTGCTTGTGAAGAGTTAAATTTCATATGATGTAAAGATCAATGGTGAGATGATTACCCTTCATATATTGAATCACTCTCATCAATGTGAACCTAGTCCACATGTAATCATGGAGTTACCTTGATGAAGGATGAGGCAAAAATAAAATTTTCTATTTTCTATTTACTATATTTATTGTTGGTTGGAATTTCTTGTGAGTAGTCAAATTTCATATGATGTAAAGATCTGTGGTGCTATTATTACCCTTGTCATTACTCTCATGTAATAATGGAGTTACCTTGATGAAGGATAAGACAAAATTAACATTCAAAATTATGTATTTACTCTATTTATTGCTAGCTTGCCTTGGTTGTGACAAGTCAAATTTCATTTAATGTAATGATCCGTGGTGAGATGATTACCATTCATCTATTGCATCACTCTCATTGATGTGGATCTAGCCCCTTGTAATAATAGAGTTACCTTGGTGAAAGATGAGGCAAAATTAACATTCAAATTTATGAACTTACTCTATTTATTGCTAGTTGTCCTTGCTTGTGACGAGTCACATTTCATATGGTGTAAAGATTTGTGGTGCTATGATTATGCTTCATCTATTGTATCACTCTCATGTAATCATGGGCTTAGCTTGATGAAGGATGAGGCAAAATTAACTCTCAAATTTATGTATTTAGTATATTTATCGTTAGTTGGGCTTGCTTGTGACGAGTCAATTTCCATACGATGTAAAGAGTTTCATGTGACATGATTACCCTTTGTCTATTGCATTGCTCTCATCAATGTGGATCTAGCCCCCATATAATCATGGAGTTACCTTGATGAGACAAAAATAACGTTCAAATTTATGTATTTACTGTATTTATTGCTAGTTGGTCTTGCTTGTGATGAGTCAAATTTCATTTGATGTAGAGAGTTTGATGTGATCTGCAGACTATGCATCTTATGCTAATTATCTACACAAATTGAATGCTTAGAGATGGGGACTAATGTGCCCAGTTAGACCTACAGCAGGCGTTGACCATCTCACTCATGCATGAAATGAGTAACTGCGATAGGAAGCTTAGAGACCCAGCTCTTGATTTCCAATTAGATAGAATATCTACCTAAATGAGTCCCTGAAGAAGAAAGAGAGGGGGGTTCGGACCCTTAGCCGCTGGGTAGTGCTGCCCTCCCTCGTGGAAGCCTCACTCTCACACCAGCCTTCTCATATTCCTCCATCTTGACCCCTTTTTTTGCAGAGAATTTTTTTCTGACCCCTAAAAAACCATAAATTGAGGTATTGGCAAGGAATATTTTAATATTTACGAAAATAAGGGTTTATAGGAAATCCAGAAAACTTGTAAAACTTATATAAAAATTGCGGGGTCTAATTGAAGTAGCAATTTCCCCCCCAACGGCCGAATATACCTTTTATATCCCGTCTTATGGAATCAAGCTCTCTTCCACGTGCCGAATATAACTTTTTATAGAACCACTGCTGGTACATAAAATGTATTTATCTGAAATGTAGGGGTTTACTGAAAGTCCAGAAACTTTTGAAAACTCGTCTAAAAATTGCGGAGTCCGATAAGTAGTCTTTTTTGCCTCCCCAACGGCCAAAAATACTTTATTATTTATCTCGTCTTGGGGAATCACTTCTCTTCCACGTGGCGCGTTCACAGGCATCCATTCGTGCGGTGTGTGGGGCTTGGGAGATCGAGTTCCCGCCGGCTATCGGACCGCCGGTGGTGACCACTGGTGGCTGTCCGCGGCAGGGAGAGGTGGCCATGGAGTCCTTCTCCTTCTCCACCTCCTTCTCGCTGGGGGGGCCAAAACCTGCAAGTTTCCGATGCCGCCATTACGTCTCGTCTCCGGTCATCTCCAAGGTGTCGATCCGGCCGCCGCCGGCGGGATTCGACTACAAGCTGGAGGTGCTGGAGGACACCCGGTCCACCGTGGAGAGGGAGCACCCGGAGCTGATGGACCTGGTTGAGAAGGGGAGCCTGGTGGTGGTGGAGAAGAGGAGGTTCGGGCCGGTCCCGAGCTGGCGGAGCGCCTTTGTGGAACCTGAGGTTATCTGGCTTGTTGGGACGTCACACATCTCAGCGCAGTCCGCTGTAGACGTGGTGCGGGTGATTGAGGCCATTACTCCCGATAACGTGGTGGTGGAGCTATGCAGGAGCAGGCAAGGATCGTCCATTCTTTCTCCGCATTCCTCTCTCCCGAATTGCTTACTTTCCCCCCCTCTCCCGACAGAATGGTTTCTATGTGCCATTCCCCTTCTAAGATTTTATCAAAGTAGCTATCGACAGATTTGCGCTATTCGTGACGACTCAGTTTTTTTTCGTTTTGTTTTGTTTTGTTTTTTTATTTGAATATCACAGCCTAACCAATGTTTTGCAGAACACATCTTCAGAGCTGGAATAATGTACACTTCTATCGATGATGAACCTTCAGTACTGGCAAAATCAAACATGTTCTCATTAACTGGGTCTAAATTTCTAGGTGCCGTTGGTCGTAGTTTGGATTTGGGTATGCACAATCATTCAATTAAACGTCTGTTTTAACTGTTATTTTCTTTCTTCCGTCTTTTCCTCTTGGGGGATGGGGGGATGCTTTCTACTTTTATTTTATTCTATACTATTATCTGTTTTCTTCATCCTTTTCCATGGTCAATAAGAAGAAAACATGGTCTGGTGGAATCATTCAACTCTATATGCAGCTGCATTGCCTATGTTTAAGCGAATTACTCAGCTTGGCATTATAGTATTTTTGAGGGGGAGGATTTGATGATCGTAAACTATAGGCATGCTTTGCCTAGTGCGCACAACAGCTAGTATTAAGATGTAAAAAGAAGGGTAATTCCAGTAAAAATGGAAACAAGTACACAATTTATCTTTGGATAGCAAAAAAATACATGGACCATGCGTAAGCTTCCTTCCAAACACACCGGCATAGAGTTTGAGTCCATTTTCTCTAGAAATTATGAACATGGATATCTCTATTTAGTGTTACTATGAAGAACAGATTGCAAGAGTTTCGTTACAAATATCTCATGTTCGGAAGGTTGCCCACATAGATTCCAAGATTTTTTCATTGCCTAGACCACAATTATGAGCTTCTTGGTTTTTCTCACCGTATCTAGAGCGGGCTCAGGCTGTCTACATATTTCTGAGTATAAGCCTCAGGGCCTCTTCTTAGCTCATTCTACCTTTATCTAGATGAAAATATGTATTCTCAATCTTTTTGAAAGTTATTGTTTAATAAAATAGCATACTGTGTAACTGGATTCTTCCCCAGATCATGAAAGCAACAGGGAAATGATCCTAAGCCGTATGAAAAGTTTAATGACATATCTAATTATGATTCACATTGATCATTAGCTGAAATTTAGATTCATAAAGTTCATACTCTGTAACGTATAGTTCTTCTTGGATGTTGAGTGAACCTGACTATAATCGGTAAATCTATGGAGATAATAGGAAACCCACATCCCCTTCTTCTTAGATCGTAACCCAAGCTCCTTTAGCCAACCACCCTGCAGCCAATGGGGCTCTGTTACAAGAGGTTTCTTGTGGCATGTAGACTGAGTATTATTTATGCAGCTTCATTTTTTCAGCGTGCAATCCCAATCCTTGTAACCGCAGTTAATATATAAAGTTATTATTAAATAGGTGAAGATAGCTTAAAGCTTTTTAGAGAAATTGGCTTGATTTGAAAACTTATGGTATTGATTAAAATTATTTAACGCTCTTTAATCTTTGCTCAAGTCACTGAACATGTATCCCTTGCGAATTGGTGATTATTCAACTGCATTTCAAAGCCTTGCTTTTAGAAAACTGTAAATTGGATTAAAGCACCAGGGAGTTGTCTATTGTTCGGCTATCCATCATGTCTAATCAGAAATTTAGGATGAATTTAGCCTCCATATAAGATATCGAAATTTGTTAGCAGTTAGAATTGCCAACTTGGCCGTAGTGAAGTTAGATGATCTTCCTCATGATAACTCTTAAACGACAGTAACAATGAACATTAAATGATATGAATTCCTTTTTATTTTCTGTTGTAAAAACTTCAAATGGATTGCCAAATTTACCTAAGGGATCGTCATATTTTGTTGGCATCTTATGCAATTTAGGTGGTCAAACTGCCCTTGCATTACGGTTGCTTCTGGCATTTTATTCGTCAAAGATATCCTCTGGTTCCCAACAGGCTTTTGGAAATGAGGTATTCTCAGGTTGAAGTTTCTGCGGATTATTTCAATATAATACGTGTATTCGGCATCATTTGATTGAGATTTTTTTTTCAATGTACAGTTTCGTGCTGCACGGCGAGTTTCAGAAGAGATTGGTGCTCAGTTAGTTTTGGGAGATCGACCTATTGAAATAACCGTTCGTACTTTCACTTGAACGAGGTTGTAGCTTAAAGAGATAGGATCTATTAGAGTCAAAATTCATGTTGGTAGCTGATTTTATTTTCAGCTTGAAAGGGCTTGGAGATCTCTTCAATGGAATGAGAAGCTGAAGCTGATCACAGCGCTCTTTCAAGGAATAACTTCCCCGTTGACTGCAGGAAGTCCTGAGATCGGTGCCTCACCAACTCTTTTGGTCAGTCTCTTAAAAGTTATTTTCTTACTGGCCTCATATTTTACCAAGAAACTAAGGCGCATCTCTTTGACTCTCACTTAAATGTTTGACCGTATCTGCCACATTTTTTTCCGTCCACCGGGATTATCTTTGGTCTAGACATTGCTTGTCATCACGCTTTTATATTTTTATGGACTGATTTTCGCAACGTTTTACCTCTTCTATCATTTCAAACCATATTCTTAAGTTGGTTTGTAACACAAAGGAAATAACTCAAGATCACTTACGGAAATAAAAACTAATTAACTTCACGATCGAATTAGTATATTGTTCTTGAGCGTATGGACATAAACCAGTTAGAACCTTGTCTGTGAAAGGAACCATCTTTTCTTTGTTCTCAGTTCAACTATGACAAGGATATGTTCAAATCCCCTTCTAAGAGAATCATCCATTTCATGCACATCAAGAGAGCTCAACGTGGATAGACATCTTGGTTAAAGTAAAAAAATTTACTTCATTTATGCAGTGTTACTATGACTATCCCCTTTGACTCTATTTTAAAAAATATTTTATTTTATCTTGGCAATACGTTTGCCGATCATGCTCTCTTCTGTTTTCCTTGTAATACTAAGCAGTGGTGGATCACATGCTTGTTCATGTTTACGAAGAAATTGATATCACAGTGAAATTTTATTGAATTAAGCTTATCAACTTATATTGTTCATTGAATATTAGATTTGACGAGTGTTTATTGCACTACACCGTAGGAAAAGGAAGAGGATGCAAGCCCATTTAAACTATATGAGCAGCTTAGCCTCTCCTATCCTTCACTCTTGCAGCCTCTCATTCATGAGCGGGACACGGTATGTTACCATTCCTATCATGCTGAGAATTTTGTGTACAAATTCTCTCACTTTTTCTTGAGATCGTTCTCGGATGGGATTTTTCCACAATACATAAACTAAACCAGTAAATAAATACCCTATTCTGAAACTTTGCTCTGTACAATTTCAATTTCAGTATCTTTCTTGGTCCCTAAAGAGAAGCAAAGCAGTACAGAACAGTAAACGTGTGGTTGGGGTGATTGGAAAAGGTCACATGAACGGAGTAGTGTATGCCTTGGTATCTGACCTCGGAGACCTGCGTTTCCGTGATCTGGTTGGCACCAAGCCCTCTGGAGCCAGTTCCAACGGGTGGGTCAGAGAACTGTTCTTGGGTTTTCTCAGAGATACTGTTTTAGCTGTCATTCTATGGTCTCTGTTTGAGTTCTTTCAGCACTACTCATAGATCTCAGGCAATTGTTATGAAGTTGGTCCTGACTGATCGGCAAGTCAGAAGGGTTTTCCAATTTATTCAGCTGGGTCTACTAGAGCTGTAATGATTCTGATAATGAATTGAATATTTCCATTTTTTGTTCGCATTAATGACTTTTGCAGATTCAAAATCTTCTTTTTATGGAGGCATAATCTTTGGTTTTATCATTTGGATGTAACTCTGGGTGTTTAGTGAGAATTGAATGAAGATTATTATATGTATTAAAAAAAAATCCCGGATCATTATGATCTGTTTTAATGATCTATTTGGTAAGTTGGTAGGGATTTTATGATCCGTCCAGCTTGTTCCATTGGGGGTTCCATAATTAATGATCATTAAAAAAAATTAAATTTTTTCTGGTGCACATAATTAACTTGCTCTGTTACATAATCTGCATGCAAGCTGATGAATGACCTATTTTGAACCAGTTTTTTTTTTTTTACTGAATTTAGTATGTAACTCCGGGTGTTTAATTAGAATGAAATGAAGACTGTGATCAGTACACCGCCGCGCGTCTTTCGTCCTCTCGAGCTCCTCCTACCCGCCGGCAGCACCTCCGACGTGGAGCTCCCGGAAGTCCCATCAGCCCCGGAATATCCGGGGAACCTTCCCATTCCCCACCGGAAAAAAAAACCAGTCCCCGCCGCCGTCAGGACTTGGCCGCCGGGAAGGGGAAGCTCTCCTGTAGCCACCTGACCTGCGTCTGTAGCCCGGCGTCCCTCAGCGCGTTCATGGCCGACGCGTAGAGTCGCTCGTCCAGCGGCAGCCCCTCGGCCTTCACGTCCTGCAGGAGCTTGACCAGCTCGTCGATCCGGCCGCTCCTCGAGAAGACGCCGACCATGATGCCGGCGATGGCCCGGTCCACCTTCTCGCCGGTCATACGGAACTCCTCGTACAACCTGACGCACTCTTTGAACTCCTTGGCTTTGCTGTAGGCGCCGATGATGCTGGTGTAGCTGACCTTGTCGGGGGCCACCCGCCGCCGCCGCATCTCCTTCCAGAGCTTCTCCACCTGGCGGAGATTGGTGGCGCGGCCGTGCATGTCGATGAGGGAGTTGTAGACCCAGACATTGGGCTCGCAGCCCTTCTCCTTCATCCGGGCCAGAAGCCTGGTGGCCTCTCTCACCCTGCCGGACCTGCCGTAGACGGAGACCATGGTGGCGTAGGCGACGACGCAGCGGTCGAAGCCCTTGTCGAGCATCTCCTGGAACAGGGCCTCCGCCATGGCGAGGAGCCCCAGCCGGGAGTAGACGTTGATGGCGGAGGCGTAGCTCACCTGCCCCGGCTCGCAGCCCAGGGAGATAAGCTCCTCGTAGGCCCTGACGGCGGCGCGGAGGCCGCCCTTCCTCGCGTGGCCATTGATGACGGCGCAGAAGACGCAGTCGGAGACCCCGATCTTGAGCTCCTTCATGGCCCGGACCACCTCCAGGGTCTTATCCAGAGCTCCGGTCTCCACGTACATGAGCACGAGCTTGAGGAAGACGGCGGGGTCGTTGATCAGTTGCTTCTGCCGGGCTTCCTGGAAGAGGTCCTCCGCGATCTCCGCCTCCCTGATTCCGGCGAAGGAGCTTATCAGGGAGGCATAAGAGGAGGAATCCGGCGAGATCCCCCTCTGGATCATTTCCCTGAAGTACCTCAGCGACTCGAAGGCCCTCCCGGATCTCCCCAGCGAGTCGCAGAGGATGGAGTAGATCCGAGCGGAGTGGTAAGAAGGGCCCATCTCGAGGAAGAGGGCGAACACCTGGTCCGTGTTCCCGAGCTTGCGGTGGGCGTCCATGGCGGAGCACCAGCAGCCCGGGTCCGGCGGGACGCCGGCGGCCCTCATCTGCTCGTGCACTCCGAGGGTGCTGCTGTACATGTGGAGCTTGTTGTAGCCGCGCATGGCGGCGCCGAACGCCGCCGCTGCGACGGTGGGCTTGTCCTGGAAGGCCCTGAGCAAGGCCTCGGCGAGCTTGAACTTGCGGGCCCCGATGCAGCCGCCGACGAGCGTCGCGCAGGCGGCGGCGTCGGGGAACACGCCCAAGGCCCTGAAATCCTCCGACAGAGCAGAGATGGAGTCCCACTGACGGCATTTGAGCAGGTACCGAATGAGCACCCGGAGAGTCTGCCTGTCCGGCTGGTACTCCGGTTGAGCTCTCGCCTTCCGGTAGTAATCGTAGGCGAGGGCCTCCATCTCCGGGCTCTTGGCCAGCCCTTTGATGAACCCATCGGAGATGGCGGCGGGCTTCTGAGGCTTCGGCCGGAAGGCTTGGGGCTCGCCGGCGGCAACCTCATCGGAGGACTCCTCGAGGAGGGACGAGGAGGGCGACCTGTAGGCGCTGATCACCACCAATCTCCTCCGACCGTGCAGCGGCAGCGATATGAACCGGAGGGGGACGGCGACCGGCCAGTGGGTCCTCGAGGGGCTCTTGCGGGGAGGGCTGTAGGCCAGCAGCCTCTCCGAGCTGAAAACCGCCATTAATGGCGGGGAGGGGGAAGGGGAGCACGAGGAAGGGCAGTCGTCGAACATTTTCTCCGGAGATGGCTTGGAGGCTTATCCTCCACAGCCCACCTCCTGTCTGAAGCATCGGGCACGCCATTAACGGGACGACACGTGGAAGCTTACCCATCGCGCACAACACCCCTTTCTAGGTTGATTCACAGATTATAAAGTATAAATTAAAATGTGGAGAAATAGAAAAGAAAATTTATAAGATCAACTAAGATCCATCTCGTATCTCCCTAGGTCAACGTGTTGACAATTTGGTGGGAAATCAGACATGAAAAACAAAGTCAACTGCGGAAGAGCAAAGAAAATTCGTGGCGTTTTGAATTTGATCTCATGAGCCTGGCAATTGCGATCATTTTGGGAACAGGGAAGAATCTCTTACGTGTCACCTTACCCATTTACTCCTAAAGGCGAGATCTTTTAGTGGTCCGTTGTGCCGGGGTCGACGACGGAGGCGACTCATGGCGTGCCTCCTGCGGTCTCCGCCGTCTGTCTCCGCCGCAACGTCTCTCTCAACCCGCGAGCCGAGTGGTACCGCGAGCCGAGTGTCTACGGTTCTTCGGTGCTCCCGCCGGGTGGTCGCCGACGACGGCAGAGAGGGTGCCACGGACGACTTCCACTCTACCCTCCGGGCCCTCAACTCCACGGGCTCTCGCCGCTCCCCGAGGAAGTCCCTCGGCCAGGTAATATCCTGCTCCGCAGTACGCCGCATGCTTCTTAAAAAATTGAAACGTCCTATGCCATTGAGTTAGGCCGGAAGCCTCGGTGGTCTTCCCCCCCACAGAGCAAGTTGGAAACCTTGCTGCTATCCATGACTCAAGCACTCCAAGGTTTGTGACTGTAGTGCCTGAATGGGAGACTGTGGAGGTTGTGTAGGATTGGGGTCAAATGTGAGTGAGGATGGAGGGCCAAGAACTGATGGAAAAGCTTTCTTGAGTTCATGTCTCCGGTGGAGGTGATTAAAGGTGACCTTGTGTAATCACTCTGGGAGATGTTTGGATGGTGAATTATTTTTTTTGGAGGATCAGTCACCGCATCCCTGTGATTCAATATGCACGTAGTTTATTCAACAAGTCTAGTGATCTCATCTAGCTGGTTTCTGTCCAATCTCTAACTACGGTTTTGGGTCCTCTTGCATGTCCTGATGCCTTAAACGAAAGCTGCCGGAACCAATTAAATTGCTATTAAAGGAAATTTTATGCTTTCGGATCAACCTCAATACTTAGAAACAATGAAATTTCAATATCGTAGACAGGAAGTCGTCCCAAAGCATTGGATAAAATCTTTTGGATGTCGGATGCCAGGTGGTGATCACTAGTTTCTTACCGTTGTTTATCTGCAACCTTTTTCGTAGATGTAAAGGATAAAAACTAAGTGACATGAACTAGAAAATCCAGGAACTTTTCTTTATATTGCCTCTTTTTGGTTGAGGGAGAAGGGCATCATATAGCTGATACTTCGTGCGTATCAGTCAACACAAGCAGAAGGGTGAAACACTAAGTCAAAAAAATTGATATATTGTAGGGAATTTTATCTTATTTTTTCCATAATTCCATCGCATAGTAGTATCCTGAAGGAAGAACCATAGTGAAAATTGGGGGAAGACTAATATTAGTCAGAAATTCTGCTGAAAAAAAGGCCACCTTTTGTTAGCCTGATTTTTTTGACCATGTTGTCGCTTTGATAACTGTGCTTCATCATGGAAACGTAGCAGTCTCAAACTTTGCTCTTGCTTTCCTATTAGTTCATAGTGTGACGGATACTTCATGCTTAAGTTTGTCCCGCATCAGCTCAAACTTTTCTATGCGCTTTTCATCATATGATTATGCTATCAAGAATCAGTTTCTGCAGAACTTCATGTTGCCTGATGTTCGTTGTGGTTCGTTTATTGCATCACTCAAAACGGTTCATAATACCTGGTAAATAATCTTAACGAGCTGTGGCATATGTTTCTTTGAAAGGAATACCAAGATCTTGTTTTATATGAATAGAAAATGAGTACTGCTGCATGAAAATATACTCAAATAGTTGCCCCGGTATGTGCAGGGTAAATTTTTCTTTCATGTTGCGGTGACTGATGTTAATACCATGTTTTCTGCAGCATTACATGGTCAACTCTTCAATTAATGAGCAACTCTCCTCCATAGCCGAGGTAAAAGACGGTGATGTGGTTCTAGAAATTGGGCCTGGTACAGGATCTTTGACCAATGTTCTCATCAACTCTGGTGCCACAGTCATCGCAATTGAGAAGGTTAAAAGCGTGTTTCGTCAATGCTTGTAGCTTGGTTTATCATTGAATGAGATGTTAAAAATAGAGCTATCCGGTGACAAAGAACACCTAACTAGAACTATCCTTAAACTAACAACTGAAAAATTCCAAGCGTAATGTCATGAGTTTACAAGTGACAAGGTATGAACTGTGAAGCATGTCTCTGTATCAAATCAACATCATGCTATTTAAAGAATATTAGCATGGTAGATGCCATCAGTGTAAAACAATATTTTAATGTTTAATGAAGCATGCTTACCATTCTTTCTGTCAAACATTTCAATAATTAAATCGACTTGGCGCACAGCTTTATACTGCTTTAAACTACCATATTGCACAATTACGTTTACCTACCCATGACATTGGAGAAATTGTCCGCCGGTTCCTGTGTGGGTAATCAGAATTACATGATAACTTATTAATACTTCCTGATTTTTAAGCATGTATATTATTTATAAATTTTCTGAAGAGAGCCAGATGAATATTTCTTTCGGTTTTTCTAATTATTCCTGGATCGTATTAGAGTTTTAGAAATCCCTAATCTTAAGGCAAGGCAAGTAAAAGACAATTTACTGATGTTTTCTAATATATATACTTTGCTGGTTAAACGTCACATTCTTACCTTTTTCCTTGTTAATAAATTTTGTTAAACAACAGAACTTTCGTTCCTTACAAAATAATAACCTAAAAGAAGAAGACACTTGCTTTCAACTCTTCTCTTTTCATCATAACAAACGTTTTTTTATTGCAGGATCCACGCATGGCAACACTTGTTAGGGACAGATTTGAAGGCGTTGATAGCCTGATGGTGAGGTTCGAAGCTCATTACTTTTGAGCTTCGAATTATCATTGATTCTGGCCATCATTTTCTTAAGAATTACCAAGCATGCTAGCGTGATGCATGTGTAGAATGACGCGTACGATTTCTTTGGTCTAAAATTGTTATGTACACGCCAAACATGGTAGGTATGTTATGATCAGCCACAGGGAATACACTGTTCTTTGGCATACAAAAATGGTGGTTGAAAGAGAAACAAGTGGAACTGACGGAATTGGCTAGGTCCAAACCGGTTTGGCAAGTTTTTTGATAATCTGTTGAATTTTTTTTTTTAAATTGTTCTGGAATAGACAATGTTACATCATTTTTCTGTTTTCATCAACGGCTTATGGGTTTAGTTCTGTTCCATTTTTTCAACCCTTCTACATCTCTGTGCCCAATTCTTATGTTTGCTCCAACTTCCTGCGGATAAGGTAAGATATGAGTGAAAATAGGAGCTCATTGATTGAGATGCAGCTCATGGCATTTGTTTTCTACGTAAGTGATCTAGAGACCTGCAACTTGTGTAAGTAATAAAAACCCCGCCGTCTCTGCTTTTTCCTGATACTAGTCTCTTCCTCTTCGTCCCTTTTTGAGGGCCTCATCTTTATCCTCCTCCACTAGGAATTATTTTCCCCGGAACTAAACTAGAACCTGGAATTGAACTTCTGAACAGCAATTCCAGTTTTTTTTCCTCAGTATATGGCCATTTCACAGATCGTATATAATTCTCACACAGGCTTTATATTGCAAGTATCATCAACATGTCAACTTTGTCTTAGCTTTGAATTTGGAAGTGCACAATCGTATGCTTGAGGAATAATCTCTGTTTTTAGCACCATAGTTTCAAAGGTTGCCCTTGTAGTCTTAGGGGAAGCCCTTATCAGGGAGCTCCGCCCAAAACACTCGCTGCCATGACAAACCAGTCAGAATCATTGTGGGACGAGGAATTTTTTAAGGTCTCTTCTGATAAGTATTTCTCTCCATGTACATATTAGGAAAGAGAGTTCATGAGCTTTCCATAGCGTGCCACATCTGTCCTGGAGTGTGGAATCACATATGTAGAGTCCAATCGATGCATGTCTTACATGATTGCTCTTCTTCGTGGTGTATGTTCCAAGGAGAAACATGACCTTATTGTCCTCTGATCTTAGTGCCAACTATGAATAATGATGCCTTTGCACTAGATCTGAGCTCTGGTATCTTTCCCCTGGTGTCTAATTATTGTGAAAAAACAAATACTCACGTTGCCACCAAGAAGTTGCTACAAATGGTCGACCTGTAGGGATATCTCTGTCTCTTTAGAAAATGGTCTTTGACTCCTATTTGATTAAACTATGGATTTAATATCGGTTCTATCTAACACTTTATTTTTATGTAATCTTAATTCTTTCTTAATCTATTGCCTGCAGATTTTGCAAGAAGATTTCACCAAGTGTCATGTCAGTTCACATGTAAGCCAGCTGTTAGAAAGCAAGAAATCAACTGGAGGTGGTGTTAAACATGCAAAGGTGAGCAATCAAGAAGCTTATGGTAGATTTGATTGCTGGCTTTATATTTCTATGATTAAAGGTCAAAAGGCTCTTAGTCTGTGTAAGCGAAATATATTATAGATGAGACCCACAGAATACCTAGAGGTGAGGACATGAGTGATGTTGAAGAACAGTATCCTTATTAAAAATACAATATCTTCATGACCCGACGGGCTACAAGAACGTTTAAGTAATTACGTTTTGTTTTCCCCCATGAATATCAACAAGTTCAAAGGTATGGAAATTGGATGGTAGATGTGACATCATATTTTAATTTTTAAGAGTTAAAAAAAATGGTTTCCTTTAGAAAAATTTAGCTGTGCGACTTTCAGTCTTAATCCGAGTCTAGTTTAAGGCACTCTGATGTGTTTCTCTGACCAATTAGAGAAACACATCAAAATGTGTGTTCGTTTTACTGCGAAAATGGAGGTTAGCCTGACCAATTAGAGGCAGACCACCATGAGGCAACCATCTTATATTGATGATGCGGGTCTGTTGGGATCCTGTTGGAAATAACTTGGGAATGACAAGTGCAACATGCTCAGCAAGAAAGTAACAGTATCATCGATCAATCTACAGTATTGAGAATGCTTAGGATGCCCTTCATTATCGTGCAGATCCCATAAAAGTATTGGGTGTAGGCACGACGAGAGGGTCTTGGCAACCATTACAAAAGTCAGTCAAATGATTCGCATCATGGCTTGAATTTAGTTGAACAAATGTTATTGTCCTTAAATTTTTTCAGTCATATTAGGTTCAGGGCTGCTTACCATTGCTTGGGCTTGCTGTAGCCTTTGAGGATAAAGAACATAGGGCCAACGTCTCATCATCGTCTTGAATTTGCCAAAGTGTCCCCATGACGCAACCATTATGGTCAACTGTGCTCATTACCATTTTTCAATTATTTTTTGAATCTTTAATCTTTTCCTCAGATCGGTGGGCGGGGAACATAGGGATGCAATCATTTTATTTTTATGTGATGTTTATTGAACATTTTGTCAAGCATTTATTTATTTATTCAAGTTCGTATGTCGATAATCTAATAGTTGCTGACTTGAGCTATGAACCAGAGGCTTGGCTGTAGATCTCCGTTCTAGTTTTAATTCCTTACTCATTTCCGTTAGTGTATCAACCGTTTTGTTCTCTGTGGACAAGATAATTCTAGTTGATCTACTCACTCTCTGTTGTGGGAAACTGGTGGAATGAAAACTGTTCAGCGAGGAGAAATGAGCTTCCTAGAAATAAAACAATAGAATTACTGTTGTTAGTAATGCTTTACCGTGGTTTACATAGTTCAGTATGAAATTTTCATGCCTTTGCAGCTATACCTTCTTTAGGATGCCTTGCATGCAAGCACTGCACTTTTTTATTAGTAACTTTGTTTGAAATACGTTTGTAGGTGGTTGCTAATGTACCGTTCAACATAAGTACAGAAATAATAAAACGGCTTCTGCCATTGGGTGACATCTTCTCTGATGTGGTGCTTTTACTACAGGTTTGACATTTTTTTTAATTCATTTTGCCCTAAAAATTGGCTGAGCGATTTGGTACATGCTTCTGGTTTCAATGATGATTCTTAATTTCTTGTTCCTCATACACGGCAAAAACATGCATCTGTGGACAGATTCTATGATAACTCAGCCTAGTCCCCTTCAGATCAATCATCAATATTGAGAAATTCAGTCGAACTTTCAATTATGCTTATTAAATATACGAAATGATGAGCCTTGATTAGTTCCACTTGGCTCATTCAAATTGTGAAAGTTTTCAGGCACAAATACAGGTCATAAAATGAGGTCTCGATGAATGGAAATTTCTGATTCATAATAAATAAGTGGATACTCGAGTTATGTCACATTATCAAATATTAATGATGCCACAGGTGATCATGCATGGAGATTCAGTATAAACTCTTTCATAGGTTTCTGACAGAGTGGTTGTCTTTGCCTTCCTGGGTAGGCATCTCGGCCAATAGTTATCATTATATTTCTAGTGTGTGCCATTATTTCTTGAATTCTTTTTCCGATTTGTGAGAATATCATGATCTTCAGGAGATTGGCCTTGTTATATAAATGCAACGTTTATTAAGCTGCTTTAATGGCCTTTAATACTGAATAGCTGAATGTTTTAGGACGAGACAGCTTTTCGTTTGGTAGATTCCCAACTAAGAACATCAGAGTACCGCGCGATCAACATCTTTGTCAACTTTTTCTCAGGTACGATGGTTTTCATGAAGATGGCTCAAATTCTGTGATAGAATAAGAAAAATACCTGACCTTTTGTTCCTTTTTTTTTTGTTAAAAAAATAGCTTTTGTGAGAATTTTTTTTTCTTCCGTCTCCTTCAGATGCAGAATACAGATTTAAGGTTGACCGAACAAATTTCTTCCCTCGCCCCAATGTGAGTACTGCTTCTTCAAGGTTGATATCATTACTTATGAAGCATATGCACTCTCAGTCTGCTTGCTGTCATATCGCATCATCCTTCTAATTGAGGACGATGCTGATGAGGTGTGCGTGAGGAAATTAATATCAAGCAAAATATCATCGTGTTTCTTGGTTTTTCTACAGTGAAAACATTTAGTTTTTGGCATTCATTCTTTGATCTTTAGCCGTACGTTGATTGGTTATGGCTTGTCATGATCAGTATAAGTACTGAACATCTTCATATGAATGGCATCGACAGGTGGATGGAGCCGTCGTCATGTTCAAGCTAAAGAGACCAACTGATTATCCAGAAGTCGCATCAGTCAAAGACTTCTTTTCTATGGTTCGTTTCACGTTGAACCCATCTGGGAAAATTTATCTCCCTCCATCTGATGTTCTTTGTAGAATTCTCTTCCCATATCTGATTACCGATTCTGAACCTAGTGATGATTTAATGCAGGTGAATTCTGCCTTCAATGGTAAACGGAAGATGCTCCGTAAATCTCTCCAGCATCTTCGAACACCCTCTGAGATCGAAGAAGCCCTGAGCGATGCTGGTCTCCCTGTTACAGTGGGTCGCTGCTATTTTATTGTTTTTCTGCTACCTTAGTAATCTGGTCTTCAAGTTGACTAATGTTTGCCTGCAAAATCACAGGCAAGGCCAGAGGAGCTCTCTCTGGAGGACTTTGTAAGGCTGCACAACTCATTGGCCAGAGCACACGATTAATTAGGTTCATCAAAGTGATGTCCACTTAACATGGTTGAGCCCATCTTCGGCAAGGGCCAAGCAATCCTTGGTGCCCAGTTGATCATGATTTTTATCCCTACATTCTTCGAGCACTTCAAGGTGACCTGTAGGTTTCTGCTCAGGTCCTCATGATCCAAAGCTGGGTGGCTTACCCAATATGGGTGGGTAACCATACAAAAAATTATTTTGCACTAGCTTCGAATTGAGCAAGTGTCGATCTTCTAGACGTTTTGGGGCATGCGACCCTCCTCCTGTAGATGATTTATTCATAGTTGACCCGTGGGTGGAGAAATTACACGGAATATATTAAGAAAAATTCATCATTGTGATCCAATATATATGTATATATATGTGAACTGTGATCTTGATGATCCCCACGGATGCGGTGTCCTCTGACCTGAGATCTTGATAATCTCCGGGAGTGCAGTCATCTGTTTGGATGGTCGAGCTTCTCTCGATTACATTTGGCTCACTCTTCCTGCCGGTTCATAGCGCATCCCCCTGATCATTTTATGATTTTGGGTATTTTAATATACTTGCAGCGGCCATTGTTATCGAAAATTTCGGATTTTTCCGGGAGATGTAAGCTGGGTGTGTGTTCTTTTTTTTTCTTTTTTTTTTTGTTGGGTTCATAAAAGGATAAATTTTCCTTCTTGAAAGATATCCGACTGTAAGTCCAAAAGGGAGGGGCTGAGCCCATCAATTCGGAGGTCGCCGGAGTTCCGCCGAGGACCATCCGCTGTACTCCCGGTGGTCGGGCACATCTTTCAGGATACCCAAGAGATGCATGCATAGATAGCCGCCTCGAATTCGAATTCCGAAGGGTTCCCGCAGGGAGGCGGGAGAGAGAGAGGAGAGCAGAGAGATGGCTTGGGAGTGCTCTTCTCTGGTGAACCCTACGGCGGGCTTCCTCCTCCCTCGCGGCCTTCTTGTCGGCGGCGGATGCCGTTCACGCTGGTCATTCGCTTCGAGGACAGCGCGCCCTCCTGTGGACGCGGTCGACGTCGCAACTGCCGCCCGCAGCCGCTGCGGCAGGAGGAGGCGCCACATGGTCGTCAGCGCCCGCCTGGATGACTCTGCGGACGGGGGGCAGCAGCAGGAGGCGCTCAATTTCTCCGTCCTTCGGTTTACTCTCGGTGAGTACGTTCCTGCTGTCTACTCGGAGCTGCCATTGAGACAATTTGGAGCGCTGATGCAGTTGATTTAGAGAATTTTGATGGTTGTCGTTGCAGGAATCCCAGGGTTGGATGAGTCCTATTTGCCCAGATACATTGGCTTGGCGTTCGGTTCCCTCATCGTCCTGAATCATCTCCTCGGCTCCTCTGATTCCCCAACACCTGCTCAGCTGGTCTGCTCCACAATCCAATCCCCATTGGTTCCCCCTCTTTCTAAGGAACTCATAAAAAACAGCTCGTGATTATGGACAAGAATTGCTTGTTTCCTGGGGTTTCTTCATGATAACCAGATGCCCGAACTACTATTTCTTTTTTTCAGAGATCTGAGGCGCTGGGTATTTGCTTAGCCGCTTTCTCCTTCGCCCTCCCCTATTTTGGGAAGTTTCTTAAGGTACCGTATCGCCCTCAGTTTTCTCCCATTGACTCTGGAGTTGACTATCCGCAGTTTTTAACTAAAATAGATAAATCAATTGGCTCTGATCGAAGTTGAAATTTTTGTATTATGTCAACATTTACTGCTAGAAACTGTTGAATGTTCACATGATGTCACTCTGAGTGAGGAGAAAACCTATGAGCATAAAAGTCACCCGTTGTGTCTAAAGAAACTAACGCCATGGCGTTTCCTCACAAAATGCTTAGAAGTCAAATGCTTGAAGACAATTTAGGATGACAGAGATGAAAATATCAACAATGGAGGGTAGACGCAGACTGTTCATATGAAGATTGTGAGAGGATCACAATTGCCAGAGCTACTGAACAATAATGATACAACCTCGAATTGAGAGGAAACCCGGTACCTTGTATATCAGAATGAGAGAAGGGATCACGGAAGAAGCCGAAACAATAAGAGTGACTGATAGGTGATGAAATCAGGTGAAAACGATTTTCTGAGGAGATTGTGTGGTTTAGTCCTATGAAATTATTGATTCTAAGGATAGGAGGCCCAGAAAGTGTGGGGGAGCAGCTTTGAAGTGGGAAAGATCTTGAGGACTATATATTCCAATATTATAAGCTACTGTTAATGAGTAGAGAGGAGTGGAAGTGTGAAATGAGGAATTTTTCCTGTAATTCTAGTCAACCCTTTTGATGAAGCAGAGGCAGATGATTCCACCAGGGAGGGTGATAAGTTTTCAAGAACAGGACATTTTGTATGTTATTTTATCAGCCTTGCGGAATATTCAGAGAACAGTTCATTAAATTGGATCAGGGGTTTGAATGTTATTTTTTTTAACCTGTGCTGATGTGTGGAAGGATGCCTTTTGATCGCAGATATACCATTATTGTCACCTGCTACATCGCTAGGATTGAGACTGATGAAAATTTGAGGATTTCATCTTCAGTACGAAGCAGAAAATTTGAGGATTTCTTTTTTTTCAATTTTTCATTTTTTCTTGGGTAAGCTCCGGGAAAAATGCTGCCAATGGCCGTTTCGGAACGTTGTCCGTCGAAGAAACTACTGAAGAACCAGATTGTCTTTTTTTTGCTGTTGACTTTTCGATCTCTAGCTTATATTTTCAACCAATGATCTTTTCTAGCCATCACGTTGATGCCTCCATAAAGATTCCATTTCCAGGAAGTCAGACCGGCTGAGGATTTCATGCATCCGAGATGGGTCCCCAGATGATAGCCGTGTCAAGTACTTGATGACTCCCAAAGCCGACAGCTTTATGTGGAAATTCCTTTTTACGATCTTAATGCCATAGCGAAGCGAGATCCTCAGATGCCCAAGGCCTCGAAATCGCATGCAGAGGTGTCTGGATTGCTGTCTCCATGGTCAAGAAACCCTCATTGGAATCCCTCTTGTGCATTCCGTTCTAGGTTCATACTATTCCACCCCCAGTTACAGAGTTGAATATACCTTCTTTATGCTTGGAGCTGGCCCAGGTGCAGGCTCTGCCCATTCCCGTCGACTTTCACTGTTCGTCTTCGATATCTGTGGCAAAGTTCTGGAAATGTGAAGAAATTTGGGACCGACCCATGAAATTTTCTGTTCATATTTCTACCTGATGTCATTCTAATTTGGTTGATTTGTGTGCCCAGGGGACCGGCCCTGCGGATCGATCCATTGTACCAGAAGGAAACACCCAGATTTTCGCCATCTCAGAGGATGCGCCAGGCATCCAAAAGGAAGATCTCGCCTGGGCCTCATATGTTATTCTGCAAAACACGAATACGATCTCTGTGGTATCATTTCAGATCCGTCTTCGTTGCATTAGATAGCCCGCCTGGCTTTTCTTTGGAACGTTTTCGTTGACTATATCCTCTTCTCTTGGCCAGCTTATATCGGCTGGTGACAAACTATGCATTCGTGGCTACTGGAATGTTCCCGAAGAGGCTTCGAAGGCCCAAATACTTGACCTATTTCGGAGAGAGATTCGAGAAACAGGGTTGACCGGTCTGAAAGACCCGCTGTACTTTCCTCTGGGCGCAGGTAGAATCCAATGGCCTGTCTTTGCATCATTCTGGAGGGCTAGGCATTCTCACAGAGCACTGCACCCCTCCCAGCCATGGTTTTTTTTTTCTTTTTCTTTCAATTTTATTAGACAGCCCATAATAATTTCATGAAGATAGGATCATAAATGTATATTAATATTAACTAATCAATATATATTTATAGTACGTGCTTCATGATCATATCATAGTGCAGAATGATGCCAGTTTCTTATATTCGGGAGATGCTTGGAAACCATGTTTTATTTAGTAATAATCATGCTGCTTTGCTTCATCTGAAGATATATTTTCCTCCACGGCGATCAATTTTTCTCCCTCGGATTTGTCCCGAGTCATTGGCTGCAGATTCACAGTTCATGGGAATACTGCCCAAGGGAGCACTTTCAGTGCTGCTGCAGCCGACCTATGGAGCTCGTGATCCGAGCGGAGATGGAGGCGGGGACGTTGAAGGCTTCGTCCTGTTGGCATCTAATGCAAGATATGCGTACAGAGATAGCGACCGAGCTTGGATAAAAGTAATGGCAGATAAGTTCCAAGGTATGAATGCAACATGTCGAAATGCTGTAAGCGCTGAAATTTCCGCATGATATTTTCTTCTTTCCTCAACGGAAGGCTTAATTTTCCTACTTCATGGGAACAATCGGCTGGAAAAATGCAATATTTGCCCAGCTGGGTTGGAACAAGATAATTAGATGGTAGAGGAGGAGTCATATTGCACAGAAATTTGGTTTTTTTGTGAAAAAAAATCTTATAATTTGTATATCTCAACGGCCATGAACCCTAGTTTGAGTGGGGCATACTTCTGGATTACCCATCTTGAATCATTTTAATGAGTTTGATTAAAGTGAGTTAATATCGCGTGGGGGTTTCAAGCAATTTATTTAGTTATATTTATATGATATTTGTTTCATCTTCAGTCGAAAAGCTCCTCTTTCAGTTCTTCAGGGCTCCCATGACGAAAGCTTATATTCCAAAATCAATGCCCGTTTCTCTGCAACGGGGAAAATTTTGCCCATATATGGAAAATGGGCGAGAGAAAGAGAGAAAGAGAGAGAGAGAGAGAGAGAGAGAGAGAGGGAGAAGCCGGGTTCCTCTGGAAGTAAGGACTGAGGAAGAACTCTGCGGTCTACAAGAACTTCTCCAAGCCGTAGATCAGATTCTGCGGGGGAGAAACGTAAGCTTTCTGATGATCAGTGAGAGAAGAACCGAGTCAGGGGAGGAGGGGGAGTTACCTTCAAGCGAATGACCTTTCGGATTGCCAGAATCAGGCCGGGCATCAGGCTCTGCACGTCGGTGATGGTGTGTGTAACAGAGTAGACCTGGTAACATCAAGAACAGTCTGTCAAGGGCCGCTATCTGGTTCGAAGAGCTTTCCAGAGGTAAAGGGGAGAGAGGAAGATGACGCACCTCCCCTGGGCCCGAGAAGTGGACTGCAGTGCTGGAAGCGAGCCCTGGGAGCACCATGCTGTGAACGCGGATGCCGTCGTCGCCGAGAAGCTGGCCTCTCGCCTTGGAAATCCAAACCAGGAGGGCCGCCATGAATTATAGTCGTCTTCTTCCTCCCGTCAGCAAGGTTGGGGCACTTACCGGATTGTCCGTGGTGAGATCTTCTCGGTTGTAGATCTGGCCGAGGTCCGACAGGTTGCGGGCGATTTGCTTGGCGTCCGGTGATGGAAGGTCCTGCAGATGGGAGAATGGCGAAGCTTCGCTCACCGATGGATGGCTCTCCGGAGAAGTGAGGGGGAAACGTCGCTTACCGATGGGTCCGGCCTGGACTCCACAATCTCGAGGTTTCTGTAATGGAACGAGGCTTGGATCGCCGCTTGCTGGAGAAGAACGGAGCCGATGGAGAGCGTCGGCGCCACCAGACAGCCCTGGGGAGCACGAGGGAGAACGACGGCCTCTGGTCAGTCTTCTGGAGGTTGTCCGTCCTTGTGAGGCGAGCTCAATGGAGGCGAGGGCTCACCATGCTGGCCTTCTCGCAGAAGGCGGACAGCGCCGTCACCGTCTCCAGCTGGATCTTCGGCACGTAGACGACGCTCGCCAGCCCGAAGGCCGCCGCCTGCAGGTGGAGAGCAGAAGGCTCTGGGTAGGAGCATGAACTCCAGAGCTTGCGTACAGAAAGGCTTCTAGAGCCCTAACCTGCTTCACGTTGTCGTAGACGGCGGAGGGATCGGTGAAGTCGACGACGACGCCGGTTGCTCTCGACTGCTTGTCAGAGAGGGAAGATGGCGTCATCGTTGTCGTCATCGTCTTGATCTATGGGGAACTGAAGGAGGAGGAGCGGAAGAGGAAGAAGAACCTGCGCTATCGAGCCCAGAACCATGGTGAGGTCGCTCATGATGGGAATCTCCAGAGGCTCTTCCAACCCGCATATCTAGCAGCCACGGGACTGGTATCAGCAACGACGACACTAATCCTCAGGGAAGAAGGAACTCCACCGGAGCAAGCGCCGGAAGGCCATAACTTCCGGCGGGTCTGTCGTGAGGGGCGGACCTTTCCGGCGTCTTCGCCGACGAGGGCAGAGTCTATGGCGCCCGCCACCTCCATCCCCCTGGACTTGGCCACCGCGGCGATCGCAGCCCTGCCGATATCCTTCGTCGCCCCGTTGATCACCACCTGCGAGAAAGAAGAAAAACGATGAACCCTTTGCTCCTCATTCTGGTCATTCTTCCCCCCGATGCTGGAACAAGGAACAGGAAGGAGATGGAGAGGAACCTTGATGGAATTCTGGGCGGGCTGGACGGAGCAGGATATGGCGGAGCGACCGGCGGAGCTCCTACGGCTCCTGCTGCAGAGCGCCGCCCGGACCGTGCATCCCACCGCCGCCATACGGGGCCAAGGGCTTATCCCGAGGAGTTCCTCCCCAGGAGATAGACCGCCGCCGTTTCCACTTCAAAACCTTATCTTTTCCGCGGACACCCACTGATCTGCGGCGGATCTAGCTGTCTCCAAGCCTACTGGGCTGCGGCGATTATCTCAGCTGACCATCTAGGACTACATTTGGACAAAAGTCAGCAGATTAAGTCAAACATTGATTCTCTCAATGCGTGGCTTCTACTTAAAATTACGGCATCAAAAAATCTGCGTTCTATTGTTGTCAATAGTCAGGTAATTTGAGAATTGAGCTCTAATTATTAGGTCAATCAAACGAAGATGCATTCATATTATCGAACTTAGGTACGTATGAAACAGATAACTAACCAAAAGACCAAAATTTTCGTATCCGCGGGAGCTGAAGAGCAATGCATCCAGGTCGCCGACTTAGAGACCAAGTAGTTTTGAGATTAGATAGGAGATAATTAGAAGGTTTGACTTTTAACAAAGTCCACGTAAATGACCCAGATGGGTCCTTATTTCTCCCACTGTTTCATGAGTCTGCGCTTTAGAGGGGGGGGGAAGACCCAACCCGGGGGAAAGTCTCGTTGGAGAGAGAGAGAGAGAGAGAGATCTGAGTCCGCCCAACCATGGAAGAAGAATGATAACAGCTGTGACGATGAGAACAGAAGAGCGGTCGGACCAACAGCGGCGGCGCCGCCGGATCCTGCCGCTGGCCGATCGATGTCCCGAAGCAGTAAGTACATGGGTGGGTTCATCGTCAGTTTTCTCCTTCTACATCTCAACCCTCTGCTCTCTTCCTCGCCGTGGACCTCCGGACTCAGCGGAACGGATTAGGTATGTATATCCAGAAACTCCGCGAAGAGGAGCTGACTGACGTCTCGACCAATGGTTTTGGGTCAATTCGCCCGTGATATATGAGCTGGCCGGCCTAGGCAGGTAGATCGGTGGAGGCGAGGGATTTCTAAAACCCAAGTTCTCGTCGTCATCACAATCAATGAACCATCTACATACTCAAATGCCGCAGAGCGGCTAGTAGTACCTTTGACGCTCATTGGTTTGACGACTCTTCTTTAATTAAATAATCAATCTTAATGGAGTAAGAGAGAGAGAGAGAGAGAGAGATGGAAAGAGATGGAGGGAGGAGGAGAGAGAGAGAGAGGGGTGTCTGCTACGTGGGTAATCGTGGGACATCGACATGGCGAGAGGGAATGGGCTCACTAACTGAGCTCTAAGCCGGCTAGAATCTGATCCAGACAAATTCTGTCTAAATCTTTAGACTATATGCTGCAGCCCAACTCCGTCACCAAGTCAACCTCTGGCCGGCCTTGGGCTCCACTCGCCCTATCGACATTAAAGTTGTATGCAACTATGCAGACATTTGCATTGGAGGTAATTTCTAATCGTACCATCTAAAAACTATATCATTCACATCATCATTATTATTACAACTATTATTACTTGTATTAGTATTAATTATTCGCATGTGACAGCTAACATGACGTCAAAACTGTCTGAATGATTGACGTAGAAAGCATGATTGGATCAAAGATCATGTGAGATTGACACCCCGGGAAGATAAGTCAACCGTTGCCCGTTAATGTTAATGGGAGCGCGCTAATGAACGAAACTAGGTACAATTAGGAAGACGCCAACGAGCTAAACGTTGACCCATCTTTTAATGATGTACGGATCTTTGCTCATCCCGAAGTGACGTCTGGAAAACGAGTTCTCAAGTTAGACACGTCAGGGCTATTGAATTGGCCGGACGATGAGACCGGAGCAGATCCGTGATTAAGCCGAGCCCCGGTTGACCTAGTACCTGTAGAGAGAGAGAGAGAGAGAGAGAGAGATGAGCTGGGCGAGAACGACTACGCGTGGAAAATAAAATGGGCACGTTACCATGAAGCAGAACCTTACGGAAGAAGGTGGGCTCTTAGTGGGCTGCTTGATTAATCTAGAAATTTACGGTTTTTGTAATAATCACCATGCACATATTTTGGGGGAACAGTTTATGCCAAGAATAAACTACTAGTGCTGAACTTATGATGACGATGGGTCAATTGGCCCTCAATGCCACCTCCATCAGGATGCCCTCTAGAAATTGGCGGGGTTAGGTGAACCACCAGATCGATCCTCCTCATCTCCGTCTACGGCGACGTGGAACCTTCTTGGTCGGCCCGGATCGAAAATGGGAACTGATCAGTGCAGAGTCCGCCCGAGGGAGACATCATCTTCAAGCTGGCGTCGGCGGTGATGGCGGCTCCAAGAGGGATGCTTGATGGCCCTCCGGTGAGGGGCGGCGGGTCTTCGATGAAATGGCCGGACAGTGATGGGGCTGGCGGCGAAAAAAGGAAAAATGGGAGCAGTGATGGTGGCGGGGGGTCGTCATCCTCGCCGAGCTACGTCTTTGGTTGAGAGGTCGAAATCTCGGGTCGCCGCCGGTAAGGAAAGTAGATGGCGGAAAGAACGGCCGGAGGTCGCCTTCCCGAGGGGGAATGCGACCCTCGTTGACGGAGGCCTCTCACCGACGGTCTGTTCCCATCTCGACCTTTTCCTTTCCTGTCCTTTCGTCACCCTCCGGTCTCGGTGGTCACCATGAGAACTCGCGTCCCTGCTTGTTAACCCTAAACGGGAAATATAGGTAGAGAGATGGAGAGAGAGAGAGAGAGAGAGAGAGAGGGGGGTTGGGTGAGGGTAGAGGGAGCTGCTTGTGTATAGATTGTTCGACTATGGAACATTCTTTCAGAAGCTTGCTCGTCGTAGACAGACGAACACAGTGGGAAGGCTAATTATACCCGAGGACCAACTATTTATGGCAATTGAATGAGATGTTCCTCTCGCCTCCCAGCCGTCGCCGTGGGGGTGGGGGGGACGCAAACGACAGCTGCCTTAGTGCGGCGGTTGACCGACCCTGGACGGTGCAACCGGAGAGCTTCCGGCCACCCACCTCCTCCGGGGCCGGCGGCGGAAGCTGGGCTCGTCCGTGCGAATCTTCCCCCTACTGTTCTCCGGGTTTTTCTATCCCTTTGAGATCGTGATGATGATGAAAATCAATCAATCATGCCGAGCTGAAACCTTCCCTCTTCCATAGTTTATGCGAAATGGGGGAGTTGGGGTGGGTACTGACGTCATCAGCCGCTTTGTTTTATCCCGCTGCAGTTGCTGGGTCTTTTTCAGGCAACTCCGTCGGAGGCGGACGGCGGCGGGGGCATTTCCGGTGTGTCGGTGGCGGCATGGCCGCGGCGGCGCCGGCGATGAGGAAGGCGGTGACAGCCGTCAGCCGGCGGCGGATTTTTTTTCCCCCCCTTACGACCCAGATGATCTTTCGTCTCTACAGCTGGCGGGCTCTACGCCTGGCCGGAAAAGGCCTCCGGGGGGGGAGTATTTACGCCGCCTGTCGCCCCGCTGGCCGCGTGTGGGGTAGCGGGGCGGTAGATTTGGCGCGGGGCCGGAAGGCGCTGCCGGCAAGGCGACAAGATAAAAAAGCTCCGAAAGAGGACAGCGGAGGGTTAAAAAGGCGAGCGACGCGGAAAGGAAAAGGATTAGCTTCCAGTCGACGCGATCTGCCGGCGGAGGGGCGGGCGGCGACGTGCCGGCGCGCGGCGGAGCCGGCGGATGGAGTGCGGCCGAAGCGGAGCAAAAGCGCCTGCGTGCCGTGTCGGCTCGGCATCGACTGGAACGACGGAGGGATCCCCTTGAGGACGGCCATTTGCAGAAACCCTGAGCTACGATGCTTTCCCCTTCTCCATGGAAGCTTCCGGGGAAAGATAGAGAGAGGCGACATGGATGTTGAGAGGCAGGCAGGGAGGGAGAGAGAGAGTTGTAGTTTTCACCATGATATGGAAGGGTAGGGGGTTTTCACCATGATAATGAGGCAGAGATGCTCCTTTTATTTTTTATTTGTTTTTGTAAAGGTGGGTTCTATAGATTTAATATGGTGGCGATAGGTATGGTTTCAGGTACTGATTAGTCCATTATGAAGCAAAATAATTAGCTCTACGTAGAGTAATCAGGCTTAAAGGCTGAATTTTTAATATTATAAATATTCTCCGACCTGTTCTCTGTATTTTTGGCCCCCGCCCCCCTTTCCTGCGGCCTCGCCGGCACTCTCTGGTTCTCTACCCTCTCTCTCTCTCTCTCGCGCGCGCGCGCGCTTGCTCGCACTCTCTCCCTCTACCCTCTCCTTATTCCTCTATCTGTCGCCTTCTCAAGGGCCTCTGCATATCAGTAGAGCATTTGCTCGTTAATTCTTGTCCCTCGCCGATTTACGCCTCGCAGCTGAGGCAAGTTATAGGCTATTCCAGGAAGCTCGTCTTCTCGTTGGTTTTCCCCCCCGTCCCTTAGGTTATTTCCTCTCGTTCCTCGATCGACTTCATCAGATCGTTGTTTGGTTCTTCTGGGTTCTTGTGGATTCGAGATCTGAGCTGAGTTGGGAGTCTCCTCTTGATTTGGGAAGAGGGTCCGACAGATTCCAGCCTCCTGCTGGTTTTCGCGGCGGTGCTCGGGGAAGAAAGGGGAGGCGGTAGAAGTGCGAGTTGCAGAGGAGCCGGGGGCGGAGCAGAGTCTTTCTGTTGGAGGATAGCAAGGAAGAATCTGAAGAAGAGGTTTCTCCTACTCCTCTTCCCGAGAATCCTGTGGAATGCCTCTCTCCCATTGCTTCGCCGTGTCGTCTGTTCCGGTCACCGGTGGAGGACAGGAGATCTAATCCGACCAGGTGGACGAAGCCCCAGCTCCAGGAGTTGCTTCAGCATTCCTCTCCGCCGGTAGGTTTTCCGAGATGATGCGGGCAAGGACCACGGCGCCGGCCTTCGCGCCCGTGAAGGATAAGGCCTTCGTCTCCGCCGGCAAAGCCGCCGCCCACCCTGCCGGAGGCTCGCCGCAGCCGGAGGACGTGAAGTGGGAGGTGAGGCCCTGCGGGATGCTGGTCCAGAAGAGGAGCCCAGATTCCGCCGCCGGCCCGCCGGCCCCCACAATCCGCGTACGCGTCAAGTATGGCTCTGCCCACCACGAGATCTACCTCAGCTCTCAAGCAACCTTCGGTAAATACCAGCAGGATACCCTGGTTTTTTCCCTTCTTGTTGCTTTAAACCAGAGTAGTGTTTACTTATGGTGGCGGTGGCGGTGGCGATGTAGGGGAGCTGAAGAAGCTGCTGGCGGAGCGGACGGGCCTCCACCCGCAGGACCAGAAGCTGCTGTACAAGGACAAGGAGAGGGAGTCGACGGCGTACCTGGACACCTCCGGCGTGAAGGACCGCTCCAAGATCGTCCTCGTCGAGGACCCCACCGGCCAGGCCCGGCGGTTCCTGGAGATGCGGAAGAACGCCAAGATGGAGAAAGCCGCCAAGTCCATCTCCCAGATCAGCCTCGAGGTCGACAAGCTCGCCACCAAGGTCGCCAGCCATCATTATCTGTGCGTCGTGTGGAGCTTGCTCGTCTCCCCCACCCCCGTCGCCGGCTCCCCCCGTTCTTCTGGCTGACTGTTAGAGCCTTCGTTTTCGTCCCCCCGCAGGTTTCGACGCTGGAATCCATCGCGTCCAAGGGCAAGAAGGTGGCGGAGGGCGACGTCATCACCCTGATCGAGCAGCTCATGAACCAGTTGCTCAAGCTGGACGGCCTCGTCGTCGAAGGGGACGTGAAGCTGCAGAGGAAAACACAGGTGACCGACCATCTCTCTGGCCGGCCATTCGGTTCCCAATTCCTCCTGTTTATCTCCTGCTCTCTCTGACTGGCTGCTGTGGCGCTGCAGGTGAAGAGAGTCCAGAAATATGTGGAGACGCTTGACAACCTCAAGGTCAAGAACTCCAATACCAGGGCCGATGTTGAGATGAAGCCAGCCCAGAGAGAAACGGAGAAGCAGCCGCATCTCGACCACCTGCATCAGCCTCAGCCACCCCGCCAGCAGCAAAGGGTCTCTCAGCCGCCGGTGGTGGTGACGACAGATTGGGAGACATTTGATCTGTTGTCCGGTCCGCCGCCGCCACCTCCGTCGAGGGCTGCTCCCATCCAACCCGCCGCCGTTAGCGGCGGTGCCCCCGCCGCCGTCAGCCCCTCCCCGCGGCTCGACTGGGAGCTGTTCTGAAGCTTTCTGTGTCGGGCAGTCGTCGGTCCACCAGTTGATGTACATTTGGGGGGGGCGTGTCCTCTTCGTCTCCTCCGCTGCCTCTTGTTCTGGGTTTGGCTGGTATTCCCTTATTTTTCCTCCCTCCTTCCTCCTCTCCCCCTCCCTCCCCTCCTTCCATTCTTTTCTGTAACTAGATTTTGAAGGGGCCCTTTGTTCGCATTTAGATCCAGAGGATGAAAGCAAAGAATAAAGTGAGTTGACAACAGCTTCTCCTCTTCCTTTCCCGATCTCTGCACCGAGCGGGGAAGCCGGCTCATCTGAGAGTTGACATTCCGGGTAGCCTCGGAAGCTTCATTCTCCGAGCTTTTCCGTGCCGCATTGGGAGATCGAGGGGACGTGTTTCTGAAACCGATGAGGGGAGAACCAGATTGGTCGGTGCCGGCGGCGCCGAGCCGCCGTTGGAGAAAGGGAACAGCAGATTAGACGCTTCTTCCGCCGTCTCCAGCGGGGATCGAGAGCAGCCAATCGTATCGCCCGGACAGCGCCGCCGGCGAGGAGCCCTGAACCGTTGGACCACAGAGAAGCGACAGAGCCCCGCCGGACCGAGCCGTCGCTCGGAAGCCCTACGGGAATCTTCCCATTGGGCACCTGCAGCCATGTCCACTCTACATCCATCTCCCGTCCCCTTCCTCCACTGGACCTATGAACTGATGGTGACCCGATTCCAGCTCTGATTAACTCTATATCGATGTAGACCACTAGTGGCCTCGAAAAATGGTTGCGGTCTAAGCGTGGAAAATCTCCACATACAGAAAGACAGATTGGGCTAAAGGGTTTAATCTGAACAAGAGATCCTACATTGTGGGTTTATACGTGCAACAGAAAAAGCTCCCATCTTGGTAGGTTTTTCTCTCCATTTTCTGACGTAGCAAGAACCTGACGATTCATATTCTTTGGGGGAAGTTTGCATTGTTGTCATGCATTTAAAAAATAAAATAAAATGAGGATCGGATTGGACTTGCGACTAGAACCCGTCAAGAACGGCGTTGACGAGAGGGAACATGGTGGAAGTCAGAAGAGAGAACTGAAGGGTACAGGGCAAGAGAGACTGCTAGGCCTATCCTCCCTGGTATCTTACCTGAGATGGGGTTGTACCAGTGTGTGGCCTCCATGCTTCTGAGTGTGCAGTACCATTCTCCTCTCTCTGGGGGGCAACGAAACCCCACCATCATCACATCGCCCCTCGTTGACGGCCGAGATTCACCGCCGTACCGCCACCGGGCGGTCCCCCCCCACCCTCCCCAGGCCGGCTGCTGCATTCGGTCGCCACCGGAGGCGGTGGTGGGGCTCTGCGGCGGCTCCGCCTTTCCTTTGGGGCCGGCGGACAGGTGGCCGGCGGAGGGTGGCAGCGACGTTTGAGATCAGTAAATGGAACAGCTGTTTCCTCCAGCTGGACGCGCCCACCTGAGGTGTTCGTGGTAGCGTGAGCAGCCGGAGCAGGCTCCGTGGGGGGATGTCGGAGATACCCCACTCCACACTGCACCGCCGTGACTTCGATTTCTCTTCTCAGAGCGGTCGTGTCTCGTTGTTTCCCCCGTCCGGGGTTATTTCAGACGCCGCCGTAACGGTCGTAGAACCAGCGGCGAATCAGAAATCCCACGGCTGAAGGGGATCTCCCCATTTGGAAGAGCGAGGAGGAGAAGAGAGAAGAAGCTTGTGGGTCCTGTGACTCTGCTCGACTTTTCGTAGGGTTTTAGTATCAGGAATCACTGTGCACAGGGTTGTCTTCTTCGCCCGCGGTTCTGGTTTTCCTTAGCAACTCGTCTGAGTTCCGTTTTGTCCTTGCTTGGTTATTAAAGCGCCCAGGGCAAGCCTTCTGTCATGGCCCCACGCCTTCCTCCTCTTCCTCCTCCTGGTTCCAGTCATCTGCTTTGACCGAGGAAACGCTTCTCGTGGGGTTCCCTTGTCCTTTGCTTCTGCGAAGAAAGAAGACGGGCGATTTCGAAAGGGCCACCCCCCCCCTCTCTCTCTCTCTCTCTCTCTCTCTCAAGCTTCAAAGTTCTTTTGCTGGGGCAGAAAGAGTTGGCGAAGTCGGAAGCCTTATCGCGACGAAGGCTGCAGCGGCACTGAGAGAAGAGAAAGCGGAGGATGTGTAGATGACGAACAGAACCGGCAGTGGATCCTCTCGCTCTTCGCCGTGGGGATTGAGAGGTATTTGTTTGCAGAGATTCTCGCCGCGTCTTCTGTTGTCTCCTTCCTCAGGATTTGGCCCGGAGGGGGGCTTCGATGAGCTTCTCTACCTCGAGTTGTTTCTGCAATTTCTAGGCTCACTGAGAAAACCTCCCCCACTTCCCATCGTTTCACCCACTGAGAATTGAGAGGGCTCTCTCTATCTCTCACTCTCATCCTCTCTGTCTCGCTCTAACTCTCTAACTCCCGGGGATGGGTCTCCTCGAGAGGTTTCAGCCTCTGAGGAGGCCATCAACGCTAGGGCTCGCCATCTTAGCCGGGATGAACATGTGAAGGCCAGCCAGCCAGGCAGTTGATGTCTTCTCTCTCTTCTCTCTCTCTCTCTCTCTCTCTCTCTCTCTCTCTCTCTCTCTCTCGCCTCTCTCTCTCTTCTCCAGAACGGCCTTCTCCTGCGAGCACGAAGCCGTCTCTCTCCACATGCTCATGTGGGCGAAGGAACTGGGGTGCGCATTAAATGGGGGAGGGGGAGGGGGAGGGGGAGGTGTGAATGTTCTCCGTTCTCCGATGGCTTTCGCCTTTGATCTCCGGCAGATTCCTCTGAGCTTGGCTGCATCACCTTACGCTGTTCTCTGATCCAGTGCCGTTCTTTTTTTATCTCCTCTGTCACCAAGCGTTTGTTGATTCCGTCGCGACCTTGCCCGTCAGATGAAATGGATTTCTGGGTCTCCGCCTCCTCCATCTCACTCTTCCTGCTCCATCTCTCCTAACCAGATAGCAGAGCTCGCCGTCGCCGGTGAGGTCGACCGATGGTAGAAGAACCGGAGGACCCCGTCGGCAGAGCCACCGCCTGTCGCGGCGACGATGCAGTGCATGCCTTGTCGGCGGAATGCCGACTCGGCGTAGCTCGGCGCCTCCTCCCCGCCGCTCTGGAGAAGGCAAGGGCTGCCAATGGCTTCGCAGGGCGGTGGAACGCGATCATCTCCAAGCTCGAGCGCGTGCCGCCATGCTTCTCCGACCTCTCAAGCCACCCCTGCTTCGCCAAGAACGCTCTCTGCGGGGAGCAGCTCCAGTCGGCGTGCCAAATTCTCGAAGAGGTCATCGCGCTGGCGGGAAGGTGCGGCGGGGAGGCGGCGCCGCCGGTCGGGAAGCTGCGGATGCAGAGCGACCTCGACGCGGTGGCGGGTAAGTTGGAGCTGATTTTGAGGGACTGCGGGTTGCTGATCAAGACTGGGGTTCTCGGAGAGGCCACCCTCTCGTGTCCGCCATGTGTTCGCTCCGGCGAAGAGTCGCCGGCGGCGACATCTTCCCCGTCAAATCTCCGTCAGCTGTTGGCCAGGATCCAAATCGGCGACGCAGAGGCCAAAGACCGGGCCTTCGACGGCCTATTGGAGATGATGAGAGAGGACCGGGGGAACGTGGTGGCGGCGCTCGGGCGGAGCAATATATCCGCCCTGGTGCAGCTGCTGACTGCCCCTTCGCCCAAGCTTCGAGAGAAAGTGGCGTCGGTGGTCTGCTCGCTTGCAGAGTCGGGGAGCTGCGACAGTACCTTGGTCTCAGAAGGCGTCCTCCCGCCATTGATCAAGCTGGCAGAGTCGGGAAGCTTCGCGGGCAGGGAGAAGGCCGCCATCTCGCTCGAGAGTCTCTCAACGTCGGCCAGCACCGCCCGTGCGATCGTCGGCCACGGCGGTCTCCGCCCCCTGATGGATCTCTGCTTGGTCGGCGATCCGTCGGCCTCTCGAGCCGCCGCCGCCGGCGCTCTGAAGAACCTCTCCGCCGTCCCCGAGGTACTCCAGGACCTAGCCGACGAAGGGGCCATCAGACTTGCCGTCGACCTTCTCGACGATTGCGGAGTCGAGCCGAGCACCAAGAAGCACGCCGCCGAGTGCCTGCAAAATCTCACCGCCGGAGGCGAAAATCTCCGGAGGGCGGTGGTCTCCGAGGGCGGCGTTAGCAGCCTCTTGCTCCACCTCGAGGGCTCCTCGCCAGAGGAACCCGCCGTCGTCGCCCTGAAGAATCTGGCCGGCTCCATCGCCATGTCGGAGCTCCTCTCGATGGGTCTCCTTCCCCGGCTGACCCACGCGCTCAAAGCCGGCTCCTTGGAGGCGCGGCGGGCGGCGGCGTCGGCCATCTGCAGGATCTCCAGTTGCCCCGTGGCGAGGAAATCGGCTGGCCGGTGCGGCTGCCTCCCTCTGCTCATCTCCATGCTCGAAACCAAGGACAGCTGCTCCCGAGAGGCGGCGGCGCAGGCGCTGTCGAACTTGATGAGTTGCACGCAGAATTCCCGGGAGGTGAAGAAGGACTCCCGGAGCGTGCCGAACCTCGTCCAGCTGCTCGACCCGAGCCCCCACAACACAGCGAAGAAGTACGCCGTCCCCTGCCTCCTGCTCCTCTCCGCCAGCAAGAGGAGCAGGAAGATGATGATCTCCTACGGCGCCATCGGTTACCTCAAGAAGCTCTCCGAGGAGGACGTCCCCGGCTCCAAGAGCTTGCTCCAGAGATTGGAGCGAGGGGGGCTGGGGAGCTTCTTCATCAAGAAATAGCCCATTCTGGCCAAACTCCGAGTTTCTTACAGCAGTGACGACGCCACGGCAAGGTCCTCCTCTCCTCTGCTCGGAAGGTAATTTGTAGATATTCGAAGGGGGAATTTCCGGGTCCGACCAAGAACTTCATTAACATGTGCCCAGTCGTGTACCACCGCAACGCCTTATTTGTTTCGAATGGGAATAAATTTATGTCCTGCAAATGCTCCGAGTTCACTTGATTATTTCGCTCGTAATAACCCACTAGACTCCACTATGGGTAAGTCCTCGCTTTTACACTTTGGTAGGATCTGCCGGAAAATAAAAAGACCACCTTTTTTCATGCTCCCACTGTTAGTTTTATCTGATATCCAGCTTTTTTATTCTCACTATTAGTCTCTCGTTTTTGGAAATTATAGAAAAAGGAAAATAGATGTTTTATAATGTTGAAGGAGCATCGGAAATGTACCCACTCGAGTAGGATTTGCCGATCAAGTATTAGAAAATTATCGGTAGTTTTTTTTTTTTTTGTGAAAAATTTATAACTGTTGTAGTTCCTATTGGGAGATGCCGGTGGATTGATCACAGTATTGCTCCATAGTTTTACCGCTTGCAACTGATTTTAGGATTATAAAAACCAGATTGCAGATTTTTCTCAACAATGATTATCCCTGAAGATTTTATTTTCCTGGGTTTCGTTTACAAACTCTTTGGCCGCTTCGTTTGGAATCACATGCACTATGTTTTCGGCGACTGACGCATGAATTCATTACCACGTTGCTCTGGACTCGGGAAGATCAGGGAGAAACGGAGCTAGTTAGTATTCCACCCACCAACCCGTTGACCTGATGATGCTCTTCATCTGAACCGCAAGGATTCTATGAGACATTATAAGAAGAGCGTAGGTAGAACCTGTCTTCAAGTACCTCACAGATTTTCTTGCAGAACATGATTCAGTTATCTTTCTTTTTTTTCATTCTAAGGGGCATTATAAGAAGAGCGTCGGTAGAATCTGTCTGCAACTTCCTCACAGATTTTCTTGTAGAGCACGATTCAGTAATCTTTTCTTCTTTTTTTTGTCATTCTAAGAGGCATTATAAGAAGATCGTCGGTAGAATCTGTCTGCAACTAACTCACAGATTTTCTTGCAGAACAGCTTTTCTCATTACAAATTTCCTGATTGTTGATTGAGACTTGCTTGGAAAAGGTCGATCTTTCTTTCGAAACTCCTCTCTGGATTTCCGTTTCCGTCAGAGAGGGGCACGAGCAGCTCGAGTTTCTAGTCCACTCCTCTCTGCCCACTGCTTCAGCTCTTCACCTCCGTTAACGTTTCAGATGTGGTGGAATGGTTCTGACAGAGCTACTCCATCCCCTCGAGCCCGTGTTCTTCCACATTCTCTGATCCCTTTAGTCCTCGGCGCCCGTCAGAAATCCCGCCGCCGATCAAGAGCCGAAGAAGTCCCAATCTTCATGAGCAGCTAACCTGGCCATCTTCTGTGACTGCTGTCGACCTCACGGTTAGATTTTTCTCCGTCTCGGCCTGTCTACTGAATGGCTCTCGGCCCATCGCCCACTGCGGAACGTCACGAACTGGTGCAGGTCTGGAGGTGTCTCGGTGACCAAGACGAGGGCGATGAATCGTATGGTACGAAACAGTTGACTTTGCTTGTTCGTTGAATCCGAATAATGCACGAAATCCAGGGGAGGGGCATCCAGAAGATCCACGAAGACGTGGTAATAATCTAGGGGGAACTATGAAGAAAATGGAGGCCCTCGTTCTTCGTCGGCATCGAGGAGGCCGGCGCTGATGTCGCGATGAGTTAATGTAGGCGGCGGGCTGCTATTGCAGGTGGCCTCGGCATCACAAGGGGTCGCCGTCACGGCCGACCTGGTCGCGACGGCAGTGAGATCCCGCGTTCTGTGACCAGAAGGTCGCTGCCATTGCCGGTGGTGATGACGACGGCGAAGAAAGAAAGAAGAATGTAGGTGTGAATAGGATCTCCAAGCGACGTCGACCGACTCCGTCGGAGAAATTTCAGCCCCCAGGGACTTGCTCCGCCCAGTCTTCGCTGGCCGCGTAGTGCCAACCACGACGACTAACCGGGCCGCCTGGTTCTGACGGCCCAAGGGCTTGTACCTTCGCCAGTTGACTCCGACACCCCGTTTACTTTGACTCCGTAATCTTGGGAGCTTGCTTTCGCCGACTTGTAGAGCACGCGGGTTCAGAAGGCGTGCGCGAAGATCTGCGTTGAAGGAGAGGCTGTCTGGTTGGCAGGAGGACCTACAGTGAGGGAGGGAGAAGAGCCCCATAGAACAGTGGAAGAGATCTTCTCAGATCTCGGCCCACCCAAGCAGTGACAGGCCAGCCGTGACCGCACGTGGTCCTGGCGACCTCCTCCACGGTCCTGAACTTTGGCGGGCCTCTTATGGCGCCCGTGCGGCTCACCACTGTAGTCACTGAAATCGTACTGCATGCCAGAAGAGAGAGAGAGAGAGAGAGGAGCCTTTGTGAATCGTTCTACCTATAGTTGCATGATTGTTAACCCAGTCGGATCACACGGGGCAGTGGGAAGATATCATTATCGAGATTCCCGCGAGAGTCCACTGTTCAACCATGCAATGCCGGTTTCCGGGGGGAGCTACTCCGGCCATGGCGGAAGTACGGTCTCCGCGAGTTACTCCCGGAGACTTCCCCATGCTTATCCGGATCCATGAGAAGAGAGAGAGAGAGAGAGAGAGAGATTGAGGGAGGAGAGATCGGGATAGGGGGGTCGTCGATCTCGTCCCACATGACGTCCAATCACCGCGACTTGCAGAGAAGTAAAAGTGGAAGCAAAAGGTTAGGACGACCAGGGAAGAGACGTGGAATGGACGTCCCTCGAAACTGACGACTCCGTGTCGTCCTCCCATTGGTTTCATGGCTTGCGTGGGTCTTCCTTTTCTCCGTAGAATGCGGGACGGAGTCATTTACTCGCACCAGCCGTCAACAGCTAGCAAAACCTGGCAGACGACTCGCTCCCTCGTCCTTGAATTATTCCCGTCGGCGAGCTGTGGCAGTCATTTACTCCGACGCCGAAGCAGAATAACCATGGAGCTGGATCTCCCCGCACGAACGACGCCATCGCCGCAGAAAAACTCGGTGGCGTCCCCCCCCCTTCACACCGATCGCCGAACAGTGCTTCCACCTGGAAATCGACCCCCCTTCTTTCGCGTGTGGGGCATCTTCTGCTCCGTCCTCTGCCGTGCACGCAGGCGGGGACGAGCAACGCCGGCGACCATTGACGTCGCGTCAGGCGGCCCGGCGGTGATTAGAGTCCACGCCCTTCCAATCGCCGGCCCACACCTACTGCATCTCTATAGACCGGGGACCTCCCCTCGCCTCGCTGGAAGCTCCCCAGCCAATTGGACCCCCATCCGCTTCGCAGTCTGTGGAACCCCACGCTCTGATAATTCACGCAAGTGGCTCTGGGAAGGTGCACATCAAACAGTGGGTCTGCAACCTCGCACTCTTTCTCCAGAAACCGACCCATCATCGTTGCCAAATTTCCCTTTCCCTTGCACCGAGATATGGTCGACATATTGAAAAGCAAGCGTATGAAATCGAGGATGCCGATCAACTAATTATAACGATAATTTAATAAAAAAAGATAGCCCATATGCGGCTCAGAGATGTCTATCATCGCCCCTCGCAGGGGTAGAAGCGCCGCCGTCGAGAGTTTCAGACCACCCATGGTCTCCCGTCCACGAATTTCAAACCTGGTAAGCATCCAGATCGGCTGTCATCTGCAGCCTCTGGGCTTCTCCTGCGGCTGGGTTTCACACGATGCCCCCTCCCCCCCTTTTCCCCAGAAGGGTTGACATCTCCGAGCGAGCTAGTTCGATATCAGACTTTGGAATCAATGGCCCACGAAGAAATCGAACGAAGGTTCGACATAACATGTGTGTGATCATGCTATTCGCTGCAATATCTATTCTCGCATTAATGGCATGCACAAATATCTATCCAAGTGATTGAGCTCGTGGTTTTCCTCTTTTGACGTGGGTCGCTCATATTTTTCTATATGGCGAGAGCAAAAGGTTGATGACAGCGAAAGCCGTGAAGCCAGAATCGAGGCATTGAGAGAACCAAGGGACAAATATCCCTCTCTCTCTCTCTCTCTCTCTCTCCCTCTCTCGCTATTTGTCTATCCATCTATCTCTATCTCTCTCTATCTCTCTCTCTCTATCAATATCTCACCCTCCTTGTCTCTGCCCCCCTTCATCATCCATTTCCCTCCTCTCGTTCTCTCTCACGGATTTGGAGGGGGACGAGGGGGGGGTAGTGATTACGCTAGTATTTACCATTTAGTGAAGCAATCAGGGGAATTCCAAGGGACCATATCGCACACATTCTCCGATAAAAAAAGAAATAATTTTTTTCTCGCCAATAATTTTTCTACAAAATCACTTTCCTAATCAGTGTTTTTGAAGCGGAACCTACTTGGATGAATGCCCACACCCGTGTCCTTGTCGGTCAACGGTTTTAGCGAATACCTTGCCACTGCCCACAGCTTTTATTGGTTATGTGATATTTTTGGCAATGAAATCAACGCATTTTCCCCCAAAAAAATATATAAAATATTGCCAACAATTCCACGTCATGCAGAGGAAAATAAAACAGTGTACCAGACGGCGATCAAAAATTCGGGAAGCTCCCAGGTCAAACCAACGAGTCTACCTGCAAGGTCAAACCATTGGATAGATAAGTCTCACAAAGAGCATTTAAAGTGCACCGCCATATTCTCCAGAGCATCACTCTTCTTTTAGTTCTCACTCCACTCCCTTGCATGACTTCCTCTCTTACCTGCAGATAGCGTTACCTCCCTCTCTCCCTCTCTCCTTCCAATGAATGAGAGAGAGAGCCCAAAACGTCTATATGACTTGTTTTCTTCACTCCTCTGGTGGATGTGGTAGGGGGGCGGGGGAGGAAGACAGCTTCTGCAAGAGTAGTTGGAAGCCGTCATTATATATCGAATAGTCTATATTGGTGATGGTCTATGTTCCCAAGATTATCGTCGGACCGACCCAAAGAGGGCGGCGGGGCTCGGAAAGGGTCCAGAATCGTCAAACTTGGACTTTCAGCGGAACCTTTATCCTTTTCTTGTTCGAGGGCGACGCTTCCTTCAAATAATGGAGCGAGGAGTTGTGCAGTCCATGAGGGACCTAAGCTGAGAACAGCCCCCGCATGGGGAGGGGAACGCGGGAGCGATCGCTTCTCCTCCGCCGGTGGTCTCCAATTCGGAGCAGACAACTCATGTTAAACGCGCACGAGGACAACAAAAGCGATACGGCGTGGGCGACCGCAGCGGCGGGGCCACTCTCCGACGGGCCAGGGACAGCGGGGATCGCCGCCGCTGCGGCGGGGGATGAGGACGGGACGCGGTGGGGAAGCCGAGCGGCGCTTTCATGTCCAGAGGTGGCCTCCGTCCCACCTAGCCGAGCCAACGCAGGGAGGTCCCCCATTGGGTTGGGGGGACACGGCGCCGTCTTTATATCAAACGAGCTTCTACTCCCCCAACCTCCTCCGGTGTACAATTATTTCTCTGCACGTATGACGAGACGACGAGCGACCTATGGCCGAGCCCGCCACCTACTCCATGCCGGCGCAGAGAACTCGTCCCGCGTCCCCGCCATTGACATATACGTAGATGGCGGCAGTAGTTATGAATCCTAGACTCGGTCTTTGGTGAGCTGGGGGGGGGGGAGTCAAACCCCTCGCATCTGGGAGGGCTTGGTGCGAGCGGGCGAGGAGTCCACATGTGCCGGATGTGGCCAGCCGCCAATGAGGAGGAAAAGGTGCCGGCGAGGGGGGCTGGGAGGGGCGCACCAGGGAAGCTGAGCACGTGTTTGAGTAAAGGGCGAGGGGAAAGGCGGAGAGCCCCGCAAGCCAAGGCAAGCCCAGCAGGGGGAAGAGTTCCAGTTAGGCCTGCAACTGGGTATTGGTCAAGCGCGGATAACCTGTTTGTCGTTTGTCTCGTGAGGGGCGGGGGAGGAACTCTGTTAAGGAACGACGGGAGGAGGAGCGTCAAAAGCCTCCGTTTCCTTGGTTTGTGTCTCCTCAGCGGCTTACCGCATTTCCTGTAGCCTGTGTAGAGTTGGCCACTGCGACAAGCAACTGGTGACTCGAAACCACGTCTAAAGGAGGGCTCTTGCGGACTAGGAGCCCCGCGCCTGCACGCACGATGAGAGCTCCCGCTCAGGGTGGCTCGCTAGCTGTGGGCCCCCTTCCATCCGGCCCCAATAACTTCTTCTACCACATGGTCTTCTTCTCCGAAGAGTAAACGGTGACGTTCCACAGCGAGGGGTAAGGTTTTCAATTTGACCCCGGGGACGATCTTCTACGATTCCTCTCTCCGGTGCTCCTTATATAGACCGTCTCGGCCCGCCAAATCTCCCCGCACCCAATCGTCTCTCTCTCTCTCGCTCGCTCTCGCTCTCGCTCTCGATCTCTCCATATCTGCGCCTGGGTCTGTGAGATTGGAGTTACAGGAGAGGGGGCATTACGGTGGGAGGGTCTGTCGAGGAGAGAAGAGGAAAAGGGGTCGAGATTTGGGAGGAAGCGCTTTTAGGAGACAGGGGAAGAGTCCAAATGGGCGGGGTTGTGGCGAGACGTTAAATAGGAGTCCCCGCGGCCACCCACATCGCCACCGCCACCTCCCCGCATCTTCATTTCCCCTTCCTCCCCTTCTTCCCCGGCCTCGGGAACTATACTCCAGTCCTAGGGCTCTGCTGCCGCCTCTTCCGACCATGTGTCGGCAACCCACCAACAACTCTAGCCCTCTCTCGGCGGCGTGCTGCTGTGAGCCACCCACATCCCCCGGCCGCCACCGAGACGACGAGCATGCTACCATTCTCACCCCCTTCATCCCCAAGCCCGCAAGTCCACCGTCGCCGCCGCCTCCCCACCATGGCGCCACGGACGCCGTTGTGGTCGTTTCCCTGCCGTCCGACCTCTGCAAGAAGTCCCACGGTCGTCACCGGGCGATCGAATTCCTGGAGGAGGTCAGGGCCATCCTAGCCATCGCGATGCCGATGGTGCTGACCGGCCTCCTCCTCTACTCCCGGTCCATGGTTTCCATGCTCTTTCTGGGCCGCCTCGGGGAACTTCCCCTGGCCGGCGGCGCCCTGGCCATCGGCTTCGCCAACATCACCGGCTACTCCATTCTGTCGGGGTTGGCAATGGGGATGGAGCCCATTTGCGGCCAGGCCTTCGGGGCCAACCGCAAGCCCCTCCTTGGACTCGCCTTGCAGCGCACCGTTTTCATGCTCCTCTGCGTCTCCGCCCCCATCGCCCTCCTCTGGCTCAGCATGCGCCACATCCTCGTACTCTGTGGCCAGGACCCCGCCATCTCCGCCGCCGCTCACGAGTACATCATGGCGTCCCTTCCGGACCTCATCCTGCAGAGCTTCCTCCACCCGCTCCGAATCTACCTCCGTACGCAGTCCATCACCATGCCACTCACCTTCTGCGCCGCCGCCTCCCTCCTCCTGCACCTCCCCATCAACTACCTTCTGGTCCCCGTCCTCGGCCTTGGCATCCGTGGCGTCGCCCTGGCCGGTGTCTGGACCAACCTCAACCTCGTACTCTCCCTCATCACCTACGTCCACTTCTCCGGCGTATACCACCGGACGGGGGGCTTCAAACTGCTGACGGCGGAGGTCTTCCAGGGCTGGAGATCCCTGCTTAACCTGGCGGTTCCCAGCTGTATCTCGGTCTGCCTCGAGTGGTGGTGGTACGAGATCATGATACTTCTCTGCGGGCTGCTGGCCAACCCCAAAGCGACCGTGGCCTCCATGGGTATCCTCATCCAGACCACCGCCTTCATATACATTTTCCCCTCCTCTCTCAGTTTCGGCGTCTCCACCCGCGTCGGGAACGAGCTCGGAGCCAACCGTCCCAGCAAGGCGCGGACCTCCGCCCTCGTCGGCCTCTCCTGCAGTTTCGTGCTAGGCCTCACCGCGCTAGGCTTCGCCATGTCCGTGCGACACTCGTGGGCGGCCATGTTCACGGCGGACCCCAGCATCATTGGGCTGACGGCGGCGGTGCTCCCGATCATCGGCCTCTGCGAGCTCGGCAACTGCCCGCAGACGACGGGCTGCGGCGTGCTGCGGGGGAGCGCGAGGCCGCGCGCCGGTGCGAACATCAACCTGGGGTCCTTCTACGGCGTGGGCATGCCCGTCGCCATGGTCCTCGCCTTCTACGCGGGGTTCGACTTTGAGGGCCTGTGGCTCGGCATGCTGGCCGCGCAGGCGACGTGCGTGGCTCTTATGCTGGCCGTCATCGCCCGCACAAACTGGGCCACGGAGGCCGACCGCGCGCAGAAGCTCACCGGCGCCTCCCAGGAGGTAATTGCCGTCCACCTCGGCGACCACCACCACGGCGACGTGCAAAAAATCCAGGGGAAGCCCTCCGCCCCCGCCGCGACGGCGACGGCCCGCGCTGATCGGGTGGATGATGATTCATCGGGCGTAGTTAGTATCAGAATTGAGCAACCCAGCATTGGGCTAACTTAGCGCTCTCTCTCTCTCTCTCTCCCCCTCTCTCTCGTTTCTTGGCCTGGCCGCAAGTTCTCCTCACTCTTTCCTTTTTCTCAACTGGTGGGAGGAGCAATGTACAAACCAGAGTGGCGCTCATAGTTTAAACCACAAGCGCCACTGCCTGAGATTAGCTGCTCTATTCTTACTCACTGCTAGCAGCTCACCTCCCTTTTCGAGTTCTTCCTCCCTCGACCGATCCTCGCCTCTCCCCTCGGTCTTGTATGATCTAAGATCACTCAGTGTAGCAAACAGAGGCAGCGTCTCCGGAAGGAGACGCCTTTCTTCTCCTATTATTTTGATTTATCGGCAGGATGATGCTAAGTACTGTATTTTCCTCCTCTTGATTCCTGCTCCAAATTATGAATCAGTCCCGTAATTCACGAGCATCTGTCCCTCCGGTGAGCAGAAGGAGCTCGTGCATGACTGGCGCGCGGGCTCCTACCACCTCGCCACCGCCCCTTCGATCGACTCCCCCCGCGAGCCAGAGTGAATGAATAGGTTTTCTTATCTGCTCGTCAGAATGAATAGGGGCACCTGGACCACATCCCACCAAGTTGTACCACCTCCCTCTGGCTCCTGTTACCTTCCATTTGGCACTTGAAGTCCCCAGGGGGTGGATTCCTATCGCATTTGAGTGGCCTGTGTATTTGCCAGCCCTGTTGGGACACCCCTCACGCCATAGCCTTGCATGGCTTGATAGAGATAGATAGAGATAGAGAGAGAGAGAGAGAGAGAGAGAGAGAGAGAGAGAGAGAGAGAGAGATGCATCATGGGACATTGTCTTACCTAAGGATGATAATATAAGAGGGTGGAGCATGTGAGTGGGGTCGAGTGTATATTCCAAATGCGATGGACTGCACCCCGCAACATATGCAGGAATTGTGGGGGGGAGGGTTCAGACGACGCCACCGTTACGGTCAGTTCTAGGACTTGGTTGCTTCCGGGCACCATATGCCACCTCGGCCGCTGGCGGGGGAAACATACAGACCGCCGAAGCCGCTGATTCGCCGGCAGCGGTAGCACCGTGGAAGGGAACCGAGCTGGCTTGGCGCAGAGGCGAGCTACTGTGGGGAAGTTGAGTGGAGCCCAAGAAAGATTCGAGGGGCGAACTCAATTCTCGGCTCCCCGAAGTTATTCCCCCACTGGTCTCTGTTTCCTCCGGGGCGGCCTCGGCACTTGCGGTATTTGTGTGTTCCCCTTGTCCCTTTAAAAACACTTTTGCGTTGTAACAGCATGGCGGGCGGGTCCGACCGAACCAGAGGAATAATGAACCCTTCTCATGACGGTGGGGGCCTACGGCAGTCCTCAACCACCGCCACCAGTCGCCGGAGCAGGAGAAGGCGGAGGCGGAGGAGGAGGAGGAAGAGAACTGGCCTGGGAAATGCCTTGGCCCCGTTCCCTTGGGATCAACTTGTTCTTTGACTCTTCCGCCGGAATTTCTAACACCCGGTATCATACCGGCCACCCCCTCTCGGCTTAAACAATTCGCGGCTCTCGAGGGTGCGCGACTATGAATAGTTTAAGGCTGGTGCACCCTAAGTCGGCCTCAAAGGTCGCCCAACCAACGGTCGAGAGGGAATCTAGCCCTCTAGGTTTATTGGGTCTAATTTGCCATGACGCAGTTTTTTACTTCTCCCCCTCCGCCCCATCCTCATCGCCCACTCGTCCGACACGGTTCGCGGCGTCCCGTCCCCTTGAACCCATCAGCCATAAGACTGGATGGATTAATTCCAAGAATGAGCACCGCCAACTGAGTGCGCCGCTGCGCTGACGGCGCCACCCATCTCACCCTCGACTCTGCGATCGACCGTGTTGCAGGCACACCTCGGCGGGGCGCGTGTCTTTCAATCAACCGGAAGAGAGGAACAGAGTTTGGGGGGTTCGTCGTCGTTGAGATTGGCGGCACGGCGTACCGCCGAAGGGGGAAGCATGTGCGCCCACGCGACTCTGTGAACGGTAGCGGAGGAAATAAATAATTCCCGGTGGAATCGTTACGCTTCGTCGGGGTTTGATGCCGAGTCCCTATCGGCGACCCAACCCTTCTGATCTATCCGATCCTCTCGCCGCGTGAGAACTCCCCGCGGGCGAGGCGCCGTCCACTGACATCATTCACTCGGTGGATGCCGATACGGCGCAGCCTCGGTGGTCGACAGGGACGGCTCCCGCCCTCCTGCGGCTGCGAGCTGCGCCGCGGCCCTCGCTAGGTAGAATCTCCTCGCGTGGGAGACACAGGCACCGCCTGTCGGCTCGGACAGGGGCGTACTTCTGGACGTGAAGGCGGTAGGAGGATGGAAGGACTAAGCACCCCATGAGGCCCTGATCTTCTAATTGAGCGATCGTAAAGGCTAAACTTGACGATCTTCTTCTTCATTAATCGGGAATTTCATTGAATTCGACTACCAAGGTGTTCTTAGAAAACGCGCAGGTAGTAAATGCTTCACGTCCATGTGGAGCCAGACATGCCCGGAAATCCTCGGCTCGGGATCCGACGGAAAAGGTAATCGCGGAAGAGGGACGTCATGTCCGGCCGGTGACGAGGTTCTGATTTGCTGATAAAACGGCGGCCGACGGCGAAGGCTGCGCCCGCGAATTAGGTAGATGACTTCGGCCCCAGTGCACCAAGGCGATTATCGGAGGTGGGAGGACGGGTTCGGACTACGTTAACGCACCCCCACGTGAGAGACGGAGGAAACCAAGATGAGAGAGATAAAGAGAGAGAAGACTATGAGGCATGTCGCGTGGCAGCCGGCAGGAGACGTGGGCAACGGCGGCGGCTTTGACTGGAGGCCTTGTCGGCCAATTGACATCGTCCACCTGCTCGGCATCTCCACGCGGTAGGAGGAACAGTTCCCATCGATCGGTACATCTATCAGATTATTGACCTTTACAGATTAAAGTTATATGCTTTTTGTCAACCCCATTCATTAAATTAGGATTTTCTGTGCTCCTTTTGTTTCGTGTAGTTTAACACAATGTCGACGACTTCGTACTCCGACATTAGAAAAGCTTATCAGCCATTGCCCTTCTATTATTACTCCGCGAGAGGTCACACAGATCCCGACGTTCTCGTTCCACTCCACCGCTGTGCCTCCGGCGGAGCGGCTCTCGGCCGATCGGCCGATCGGACGGGACAAGGGAAGGAAAAGAAATCTCCAGCTCACGTCCTCCCACTGGCACGTTTTCTTTAATCCATGCCCGCTCGACATACTATTTTAGGGCTCTTGTTCTCCGGTGGGTGCGCATTTGATGCCGCAGAATAAATATGTACGCAGATAGATGAGGTGGAGAAGGAAAATCTGTCTGCGCTTGAGATGATTTATCGCGCCGTCATAAACTACGCCGAGGATCGATCGGCGGGTTGGCTGCGCCTGCACGATTATCGCTCGTCAAAAACGAACAACTCCGACCAAGCCAGTCGCATTCTCCCCGCCTCCTCTCTGTCGCCCTAGGTGAAGCCCCCAAAGTCAAGAAATCCGACGCGAGGAAAACGGCTCACCCTGATCAACGCGAGGCACGTTGAGGCAGCAATCAAAACACCGACATACTCGAGACGGCTGGCACCATGGACTCGGGGTAAACCACACGCCACCTGAGAAAATACGACTACCACCTAAGATGAGGAAGCATGGTGACGGAGGAGACGACCGGAGGCCGGTCCCCGAAACCCTACCCTTTAAGGTCTAGAGCCGCCTCCTCTCAACATCAGCTTTTCCCTGTCTGGCCCAGTTTTCGGTCCAGGCCACGTGCAACCTGGTGCATCCCATTCTACCTAACATGGCCCCTCCTCCGTTCTCCGTTCAATTGTCAACGGTAGAACCAGAGGTCGACCTCTAGCCGGAGCCCAGTCCGTTGGCAGGAAGCTTCCCACTTGGAAATGAGATGAACATAACCTCTCTTCTCGGCCGACTGGGGGGGCCTCGGGCGGCGAAGTCGGAGCTGATCCCGATGGGCCGCGGCTAAGACTATCTGCGCAGGGGAAGCTAGCGAAAGGGATTGGACGCTAGGCTTTCCAAATCAATAATCAAGCGTCAGCCAGCGCCGCCGTGCATTGGCGTTGAAAAAGAGAGAGGGCGGCGCACCGACCCACGCCGGAGCCCGGGGCCCCACGCGGCCGTACCTTGAAGGTGCATGATGGCGACGTGGACCATTGTCATCACGGGTCCTTCAGACCTTCGAGGGGCGGGCTCGGCCCATTTGACCTCAAAGACACCATGGTCTTCCTCATGAACAGTGAACTTCCGGCCTTCACTGGTTCGGCATGTATGGACCGCCACCGAGACCCCTCCAATCCAGTACCTCGAAGAAGACACTCGTTAATACAACCCATTTAATATACGGGCCTACTCCGACGATGTAGTGGGTTGGGACGACACGCTCCTTACAATATTTCAGAATCCACGGTTCTGTTACTTAATTTCTCAACCGCCCCGATCGATCATGCGACGTAGTAAACGAGTGTCATGCAGTCGATGGCCGCGAGGAGGGAGGAAGCTATCCTCCAGGGGTGGCCTCCAGATTCTATGAAGGACGGGCAAGAAGACTCTCCAGTCGGAAGAGGGAGCTACACAGAAGGGGAGACTGTAAAGGGGATGTCTTCGTCCCGTGCCGTCTCGGCGCGTCGTTTTCTCGTTACGGCCTCCGCAAGGAAGGGCTGGTCATGATAACTTGGGCATGACGTCAAGGAAAGGAACAGATCTCGAATAGGAATTCTTCGGCGGAGAGGAGACCACACATGTCGTGCTACGAATCCGGGGAGGGTGAGGAAAGGATGGCCCTTTTGACCCGATGCCGCCCTCCCTCTCGAAGCATTCAGTGCCGTGCCAATCGCCGCGGTCGTCGCCGCCGCAGTAAAAAGGGTTTGCTGGGATTTAAGCTGGCATGTCAGCCAAGCAACAACATGTTGGCAAGTTCGCTTGCACCCCTCTCTCCCTCTCTCTCTCTCTCTCGCGTTGCCCACGGTTTTGGCAGAGGTGTCTGAGCGCTGACCTGTGAAAGAAGATGAGGCGGGGGACCGCCGGCGGGGAGCGCAAGGACACACGATTCCTATCCGCAGTGACTGCACATAAACCAGGCGGAGACGGAGAGAGAACGCGGCGCTCACCTCACCATGTTGCCGACTCCGACGGCCGATTACGGCGCCCACGCTCGCCGGGGGTCCGGTCACCGGGGGGGAAGCAAGGGGTCAAACAGAGGGGCTGACGGGGAGCCGACACGGCCCTCAATCATGCCCTCTCTCGTGATGTCACGACCCACGCTGATCTCCGGGCGAGGAGCCCCACATGCCCACCGTCCACGGGGAGGGCGACGACCCCGCCCACGCCCACTGGTTTCTACCTTCCGGTATTTGAACCAGGAGGTCGGCGGCCCAACCCATCACGTAATCATCAAATCCTCGCCGGGATGGCAGAAGGAAGGGGTTGAAGAAGAAGGAGATGATGGTGAGGAAGAGGCCCTTAGATTATAGAGGCCGGCCTGCATTCAGTGCGGCAGTTTTCCAACCATGAAAACTCGTCAGCAGGGTGGAAATGAACACAACCATGGGGAAGAACCCTACCCTAAAAAGTGCACGGCATTGAGGGCGTTGAGGTGGTTGGTCTGGACCCCCCCTTAAATGTGGGCTCTGCCCAGATTCTCCTCTCCTCCTTCCTACCTAATCTATTATTATTCGTTGCGGAGGAGCTGCCATCCTATTGTGCAATTATGGAGGGTAGAGGAGGGTGCTAGCCCCCCCTCCCTCCTCCTGGTCTTCGTCCTCATCAAACCTGCATGAGAACGCAGCAGTTAGACGGCACCCGCGTCCTCTCTCTCTCTCTCTTTCTCTCTTATTATCTGCCCACATCCTCGCTGCGTCACTCCTGGGAAGATGAAGGCCGCAGAGAGCTGAATTCAACTTCCAGTTTCTTAGAAAAAGGAGGAAAAACAGACGCAGATTACAGGTCAACGGGGATCGTCGGTACCCACGTGCCGCGGGAGAGGCAACACCGGCTAAGGAGACGTGAGTTGCGGGGAAACTTAGGAGGGGGGGACTTCCATCCAAGGGTTCATCCTTCGTGGTTGTCGGGGACAGGAATAACAAGAAAGTCAAACGACCGGCAAAATCAACGGCCCCAAGGACGAACTTGCCGTGCAACTTCCGGCATCCTTATCCGTCCCCCCCGGATCCATCCAACCGTTGATACGACCACCTTGAGTGAGATGGAGAAGAAGACTCTCTCTCTCTCTCTCTCTCTCTCTCTCTCTCTCTCTCTCATCTGATCACAGAGGCCCATTATCTGGATAGCGCCATCTCCACGATTCCAGATCTAATAAACCATGGGCAACTAAAACAGGGAGGGAAGCCAGCCGAGAGATCCTGTTCCCAGGCACATTAAAAAGGAAGGAAGGGGATGTTCCAGCACTCGAAGTGCATTTTCCAAGCGCAGAGAACAAACAAAAATCCAGGACCGGAATCACTAAAACGTACTTGGAAGGTCCCGACTTGGCGGCCCCACTAGGGAGATCTCTCCTCTCTCGCAGGGGACCGGCTGCACACCAAAACAACAGACGAACGATAGTGAAGAAGAAGAAGGAGAAGAAGAAGAAGAAGAAGAAGAAGATCATCCTAGTTAGTACCTTGGGGATCTCTGGTAGGCGGGGCTGTCGCCTCGGCTGTAGCTGGGGCTGCGTCTCTGCTCGGGCTTGGAGTAGGGGCTCGGGCCGCGGCCGTAGTCGGGACTGGCCCGCTCGGCTCGGCCGTAGGGGCTGTGGGATCGCCCCCGGTCGCGGCTCCTGTCGGGGGACCAGTCCCGGCCCCTCCGGTCAGGGCTGTACCCGCCGCCGTTCCTCTTCTCGTCGTCGTCGCGGATCGCGTACTCCACCGAGATGACCCGGTCCATCAGCTTGCTGCAGCAGACGAGAAGCAATCAGAAAGAAGAAACCAATGAAAACAGATTCATATTATTTCCCAAGAGCCTATCCACATCGGGTGGTGTGCATGATGATTCCATGAAATTTAAAAGCGCATAAAAAGGCAGCAGAGAGGAAGCAAAGCCCGCAGGTCCTCTTACAAGAAACTAATAATTCTAAACGAATTGGGGTGAGACCACCGTTGGGTGTCTTGAATGGGATTGAAATCTTTCTAGAATTGATGGGGGTTTTGCTTGCATGATTGGAGAATGTGGGTGCGTCCATGGCTAGCTCCCAAGATTCAGTGGAGAGATGACGACGTAAAGGTATATGGCGTAGAAGAATTTTCCAGACCTCATGTTTGTCGCCTCCAAGGCCTTTGTGGCATCCTCCAGCGACTCGTATTGAATGAAGGCAAAGTTTCTCCTGATCCTTATGTTGGAGATTTTCCCGTACGGGTCGAAGTGCCTCTCCAGGTCCCGGCTCCGGGTGTTGATCGGGTCGAAGTTAATCACAAACAACGTCTTCGAAGGGCGCACACTGGACGAGCTCCTCCTCGAGCTTCCAGACCGCCTTCCACCGCGTTCTTGCTGCGAGATCGAGAAACATACAATATTTTGCATTAAAACGAAGGGAAAAGACTGGTCGTGGGAGATTCAGTGGGAGGTCAAACCTTCGTCCACTCAACCCGGAGCCGCCGACCCTGTCTGCCGAACTCTGTTCTGTCTAGCCCGCGGATGGCATCCTCCGCGTCTCTTTCATCGTCCATGTATACAAAAGCGAACCCTGTTCGATGCAGCAGCAGGGAAGGTGTCAGCTTTAGTTCCTGGGGAAATCTCTCTATCTAGTTGATGAAACTCTCGCGTGAAGGACCCAAAAGCATAAGCCAGCCCTCATGGATCAATTAGAAAGAAAAAGAAAATTACACCCATCACATCAGCGAAAGGGATTCAGAACTATCAGGAACAGACCTGCCGCCCAGGACTAAATGGTGTCAGGGAACAATTATCCAATAGGGTGACTCGTGTTTGGCCATCAAACAGAGGAAGCTCGCGCCATTGTTCTCCAGCCTGGCCGTGAGTTCGACATGGAAAATGTCTGAGTTTTGAGGCTGGGCCAAGGACGTGAGAAATGGAAGACAACGGTGTCTTGGGGGGGGAGTTCCATGTGGATCACATGCCATTGTGGATTGCAGATCAAGTCAGCCCTTCTGTGACACACAAGGAAATGGAGCTCGTGCACGGGCAGGAAAGGAAATGTGCAGAGAGACCAGCCAGGAAGAGCATGCAAGCTCCGAAAAATCCTGCGCCAAAGAAACGGTTGAGTACAGGGTCACCCTAAAAAAATGCTGCATTGTTAAACTTAATCCTGAATCCTGATCCCTGTCGAAATCCACAAGAGAACGTCTATCTCCCCATATTGCCATGAAATCGTTGCACAAGTTCTATGAAGATTGATGCAGTTAAAATGATATCACACCCGCAGAAGATAAAGAGCTCAACAAACAAACACTGCATAGCATAAACAAAATCCTGCCAGACCAACACATCACGCAATAATACTGATGTCGGTCTATAATACATAAGGTTGGCAAATGACGGTCTTGAATTTTACAAAAAAACTTAATATATTAATCACGAGTCAAACTGATGTCGATCGTATGATGTTGAGTAAAAAACCAACGCAGGGTCTTTAGATCAGTCGTGCCCATTTTCGCCTTCCGTGATGGCAAGATAACAGGCTCAGGCTCGGGTTGTTGTCATCACAGCATGACTACCCAAGAAAATAATGACGATAACAACAAAATTTAAACGATAATTGAAGGTTGGAATTACAGTATAAGTGGCAAAAAAAAAACACCAGTAGTTGCATTCCAAGTGGCGAAATAAAAGGAGATCATAACCAGAATTAAATACGCGTATAAACCAAATAGGCTAACCTGACTTCAAATCTACACGATCAACCTTTCCATATCTGCTGAAAGCTCGTTCAAGATCTGAATGACGAGCATCATACTCAAGGTTGCCACAGAAAATGGGCTTCATATTGGCGTCAAAGTAGTTACAGTAGATGCGCCTGAGATTAAAATGGAAGAAAAGTGTAAAAATAGTCCACAAGAAAATAAGAACTGTCAAAGTGGAGCAAAATCTTCTTAGTCTACCTAAAATAAAGTGTTCTTTGCAAAAATGAGTTCAAAGCCAATAAATCAGAAATTTAAGTGATTACCATCCTGCCACATTTTCTACAAAATAATTCAATTAAACAAACTGTTTAGAAAGACAAGAAACGTGTATCATATCTCAAGCACATTTCTTTTTCTCTTAATGCTGACAATATCTTAGCCTAGGTATTTTAAAATACATAGGCATTTTTAACATCACATATTTAGCTTGATGACGATAATACCCTGAAGCAGGCATTTCAAAGTTTCTGACACACGACCTTAATTTCATTTTCTTCTGAAAAAAACGGTCACTTCATTTTAAATACCTATTCACAGGCATGATTCTTCTATGTCAATTGTCATGGTACTACAAGCAAATTCCAGCACTTGAGATTTCAGCCAAGAATTTTCCAGTTGTTACCGCTCTCAGCAGACAAGACGCGGCTCCTTGACTGCCACCAAAAGTTTACGCAGTTGGCATTCACCCATCAGCATTAACACATCTCCCATGTTAGCAGATAGATAGTGACCAAGAGCTGAAACTGACAGCTTATGTGCAAAGTTTCTACTTCCCGATTACCCTCTTACCCATTTTTGGGAAAATCCTATCTGATGTATGCAATATATGTGCACACATACGTACACACAATTTTCTCACATCATATCAAACACAGCGAAAGATCAAAGTAAGATCGTGTCCAGATCAGACAATCTCTCAAGAATCTGCTGATCAGAAATAAATTTAACCCAAGTTTTTGTTTGTGTGAGAGGGAATGAAATCAGCTGCTACAAACGATGAATACAATGATTTAGAAAGTTTCCGAATTAATAAATGTAGGACATGAAGGGGACCATAACCAAACTAGGAGCGAGAACGCAGTTCAAATGCTCAGAACAATTCATAGACAGGAGAAGAATATCTGCACTACAAAAGTAACAGAGCTGCGAGGGAATTCGGCGTTTTCATTAGCTGGATAAATTTCGAAGTTAAGCAGCAAAAGAAATTGCTTCTGGTCACAATCACGAAGAGATATGCATCCTTAATCTAAAATCTGCATGATTAATACATTGGAATCAATAAGCAACTCTAGTTAGCCAGATACCATTCCTATCAGAACTTTTTTTATTTTCCTTGGTAGTGTTCTAATGTTTCAAATTAAAATTGACTCAGTTTTTTATGTATAGTTTCTATTCTTTAACTTCTAGTAGAAATCACACGTTTATTTAATATGCCGCAACCTCAGATTTATTAAAAGTCATTTTTTCTTCACTCGGTACTCTATTGCAGATACTAAATAAATTTCCAAGGACATAGTACAAAAGTATTATTATTTTTGCACTGCCTTTGAGAGGGATAATAATAATAATAATAATAATAATAATAATAATAATAATAATAATAATAATAATGATAATGTCACGAAATCAAACATTAAAATAAGCTCTACTCGGAAAATGTAGCCCAGTTGACCAGACCAAATTGACGAAAACCACGTAAAAAAATATATATATATCTAGTCGCTGCCAAAAACTGTAGCCTGGAGATGTTTAACCCCCGAAAATCTCCATCCCGGAACAGGTCCTGTGAGATTTTACACTATCTACTGCTCGAATTTCAAAAAAAAAAAATCTTCACGCATAAAAACCATTATACAACTCGTGAGAATTTACTAAGACAAACATACAACGAAAAAGCTACAGCATGTCGTCATAATTTCACAATGTCACATGGGCGGTCAATATCGTCCATGAAAAGAACCTACTACAAAACGATCGAAACTATTACACTGGGCTGGTGGTCGATGTAGAAGAGTTCCTTTAGAATCTGTAAACGAGACGCCCAAAGTAGATCTTTGTAAGCAAACAAAAAGAGACAGCACGAAAATACCTTCCGTCTTTTAATGAAAAGTTTAAATAAGCATAGAGTATTCATTCTAGACATACAGACTACAGGATTTCACCGAATAGCATACGTAGATATTACGTTTTTCGATTTTTCAGATCGTCTATTACCATCAAATGATTCATAGAGCATTAACATAATTTTACAAGTGACTCTTCCGCTATTGATGACTGTTGCAAATGACCATTGACTTCCAGTGGGTCAGTAGGGATAATGATGTCCCCCCAAAATCTCATCCACGATACTTTCTACAGCATTTGATATATCTCATGAAATATCAAAAGTGATTTTATAATCCAACCTAAACAGCGTTCACTGGTATTGTGCATAACATCTCCAAAATTTCTGCTACTTCTCATTTCATAACTAGGGAGTGAATCCCAGACTAACCTCCCCACGAATTTCAGTCTTCCCAGTGCACAACAGCATACACTTCATCTGTAAAGGTAGACTTCTGATTGAGAGCAACTTATTTCAGCAGACAACCTAAAACAAACTTCTCTTTTTCTACTCCTTCCAACTATCAAGTAAAACAAATCCTCAAATATGATAAATAGGTTCATCAGATTCCTGTGCAATGTGTCTATACTCACCGGTCAAAATCTACGAGCTTTATTCTTCTCCTAGTATTTCTTTGCCCGAAATGGAAACCTAGACTGACAAATTTAACCCACGAATTCCAACCGTACAAGCACAATATGTTTTGAACAACAAGAGACATGTACTTCACTAATGTAGACTATGATGAGCAAACCGATCACTTAGAGGTCAGAGAAATTAAACCTCCCTTTCCCAGTCTCTTCCAATTGCCTATTTATGGTCGCGCAATCAACACCAAACAATGAATACTACGACTACAAAAGCCCAACGATTGTATCCCCAAATCAGATCTACGCTTCGGGCGAGGAAATTCAGAAGATGAGGAAAGTTCCCACGCTTACCTCGAGGGATTCGAGAGAAGAACAAAGACGAAGCAAAACAGTGAAAAAGAGGAGAAAAATCCTCATGTGCACACGAATTCGGCACAGGCCTTCGAGGGAGTGCGTTACCTGAAACGGAGGGGAAGGCCAGGTACGGCAGGGCGGGGTTGACGGAGATAAGAGGAAACCCTAAATCCTCGCAGACGACGGGGAAGGATTTGTCGGAGACATTGGGGGTGCAGTGAGGCTACTTAATTACCCTGTATCAGACGACGTGAGCACGAAATTCAATGCGGTCCCACGGCGACAAATAAATACCCTATTGAAGACTGCCACGTTACATGTGGGACCCAATCCTCCACATACGACGGCCTGCGGTTAGAAATCCCGATTGGCCGGAGTGGATAGGTTTATACGTCCAAGCCCAGCCCAACTACGCCGGCGTTGACCCAGACCCTTCTAAAATAGATGTCGGCCTGCGGGCCCATGCACTCTAGTAGTCAACGCCCCAGGGGCAGACCCGGGCCAGCCCGAGCCCCGATATCTTCGTTAGGGGGTGAGAGAGTCCACAGAGAGAGAGAGAGAGAGAGAGAGAGAGAGAGAGAGATTACCGTTATGCTTTGTAAGCCCTAAATTCGTTGACCTTACAATTTTTTTCTAAAATTATTGCAGCAAGAGTTTCATGTCCCCCAGGTGACGAGCTGTCTGCGTCGGGCCGGGCTTGCTCTCTGGACTCTCAGATTGTCCGGCCCAAAGCTCATTTCCCACGGGCCTCCCTCCGGCACCGGGCCGTTTCATTTGGGTCGTCGGGCTTGGCGGCGTTCGGGCAGGGCCCAGCGCGCTGGTGCTGATTGATTATTATTGTACCGACTAATTACCCCGTGACAGAACGGACAACGGCGGCGGCCCCGAGTCGGAAGCTTCTCCAGATCTGAGAAGTTCCCACTGCCCCCGCGGGGAGTCGTTTGACTTCGCCGTTGGAGTCAACTCCCTGTGGGTGGGTCTCCGTGATCTTCCCCGTGTTGAATACAATCTTTAATATCGATGAGTATACAGAGTATGATCAGAGAAGAAGAGAGTAGAATTTACAGAGGGGACATGATTCAGAGGTCGTATATGTTAGGATCTGCCGGGTAGCAGCCAAGCGTGCGAACCAGGACGGAGAAGCTGGAGATCTCGGCCATGGCTTCCTCGACCTCGGGGTCGTCGAGGGATCCCTCCAGGTCCACGTAGAGAACGTGGGGGAAGGCCATCAGGGCCCCTCGCCGGCTCAAGTCCAGCATCAGCACGGGCTCGCCGCCGTCGAGGGAGGGGTTGTTCACCTCGAGCTTGGTGAGATTGATGCCTCGCCGGGAGAAGGCGGAGAGGACCTTCATGAGCGCTGCCAGTGCGCCGCCGCGGTAGGCGATGGCGATGCTGGTTTTGACCCCCTCCGTTCGCTTGGGAGTCTCCGGGTATCTCGAGAGGACGAGGAATCTGGTCACGTTCCAGGCTTCGTCCTGCAGGCCCTGGACCAGGACCTCCAGGCCGTAGAGCGCGGCGGCGCGCGGGCTCGCGATGGCCGCCGTGTCGAGCATACCGCCGGAGAGGAGCATCCGGCCGGCGCCGGCGGTGTCGTCCACGGCCTCCTGGTGGAGCCCCAGCTGGTTCAGAGCCTGCCCGCAGTGCGCCAGCGCTCTGGGATGGCTTATCACCTTCCTTAGCTCCCTCTTCCTTACGCCGGGCATCGCCAGTAGGCAGTAGTCTACGAACAGCCGGATCTCCCGCACGATGTGGAGGTCGTTCTGCAGCAGGAGGTCGTAGTTCCTCACGGCGCACGCCTCCGTCGTGCTCTCCACGGGGAGGACGAGACGGTCGGCCTCGTCCCTCTTCACGGCACGGACCGCGTCGCCCAGCGTGCGGCACGCGACGGTGGCGCAGCCGGGGCACGCCATCCCCGCCGCGAACTCGCTGTACGCGCCGGAGATGCCCTGGTAGGCGACTCTCACCGTGCCGGGGGCGTCCCCCCGCGGCCAGCACACCGTCGGGGGGCTCGCCGGCGAGTTCTTCTCCCCTCGGACAGCGAAGAAGCTGCGGGTTACCGACAGGTGGGAGGAGCAGGCCATGCAGGTAGATCACCGGAGAACGGAGGAAAACGACCTGCCGCAACCACCACCAGCCCCCTCCGACGATCTTTGCCCTGTTAATGGAGGAATCACGACGGGAGGCAAGAGACGAGCTGCTCGATGTCTTATCCCCCTCTTGCCGCGACCAAACCGATGTTCCGTCGCTGCCCATCTCAGAAGATGGACTTTTTCAGCATGCGACGTAGGGACACGACGTTGACCGGAGGGGAATCTCCCAGCGTCAACTTCCGACTAGCTCGCCTCTCCGGATATTTGTGAGGAGGAGAGAACGACGGGAGAGGAATCGGTGCATCCCGCCACATGGGCGATTGCGAGAGCCACATGACAATGCGAGCTGCTCTGTGTCACGTGGGCGATTGTGATAGAGACAATTTGACTAGCCTCCGACCGTTTGGAGACCGGTGAATTGCGGCCCCGAGCTTTCTTCCTAACCCACGTAAATAAAAACATAATTTTATTTAACATATCATATTAAACACGAGAAATGCGACATTTTATCTTTTAGGTGAATAATATATGGGCTTCATGTATTTTAAATTAATTTTGAAATTATTTTCTTTTGTCGCGAGACAACAATGCACTTGTCTCTTATAAAAAGCCAACGATTTTGGCTTCATAAGGACTTTGACCACCCAAGCCCCAAGTTTCATGGACACGGGAGAAAGTCCTGCCCTGACACGACACCGGGTCCTCATCTCTTTTTTTGCCACGTGGATGTGTTGCAGTCACACACGTCACTTCGACAAAGTGGCTTCAAGGATTGGGCTGGGAGCAAGGCCACTGTGTGGCCCAACATGTGCCGCACGATGGCATTAGCGTATTTGAGAGGCTCACCAAATGGTCACGAGGCTAATATCGACGCAATAATATGATAAATATATTTATAGTTTATATCTCAAAACCAATTTTTTGACGAAAAAAAGAAGAGAACGTCCGGGCCAGATTATTACGTTGAAAATTGGGCCGTGTGGAGAGTCAGCCAGGCCGGGCCGGCCCGGTCCGTTGGTATGAAATAGTTCGAAGCGATGCGCAAGTCTCTCAGTCAGGCCTTTTGCTCACCGGCGGTGACTCTACTCCGCCTTTCCTTCTGTGCGCCTCCTCCACCTGGCGAAGCCGATGACGAGGTGTTGGGTGGAGAATCTCTTGAGAGCTATAGAGTAGAAGCGGGACGCAGGTGGGGGGCGTCTGTGATGGTGGCAGCGCTCATTGAGGGCACTCTGCCCTTTCTTCGTCCTCCTGCTCTACATCAATCTCGCCGTCACATCGCCGGGCGCCATCTTCTCAGACGCGTGCGCAGATCCCGCTGCTGCGTCCCAGCTAGTAAGCGGCCGGTGATCTTCTTCCGTTTTGTAGTGTAACAAAATGAGTATGTATGTCTTGCCTTAAATTCGATGAGTAGAGAGTAGAAGGGCGTAGCTCGGAATTCGTTCGTGGGAAATCCCCGTTGAAGGAGACTGAAGCTACCCCGCACGGTGGAAGGATGATGAGACTGAATGCTCCTCGGCGATTCTGTGCCACACGTTCCACGGGAATCGATGCGAACACTGTAGGCTCCCAATTTCGGATTCTTGTTAAAGGATTGGACCATCCAACTCGAAACTAATTCGTGGGAATGGTGGACGAGCATCTGTTTAACGGCAGAATTTTATTTATCTATTGTAATGTGGGGTTCCCCTTCTTGTGGATGTCGACTAATTTTGGTTATTCCCAGTAGGCAAGAAAAAGGAGGAACAAGGAGTCCAGGGGCAGGATCATCGGCTTAGATAGTATCTTAGAATATTGGAGGTGTCCAGCTCAAAATTAATCCATGAAAGTAAATATGGTTCTATCGGCTTAAATACAGAGTTTTCGTTCATTGCATAAGATGTAAGAGTGTTTTAACCATGCAAATGAATCACGCACGTTATCCTCTACCGAAGAGAAGAAATCCCATGTCAGCTGAATCTTTAGTCCTCTTCACGTTGAAAAGGACAAGGAAAATGATATAGTTCAATATGTGGTATGCAAATAATTAGGTTGAACAAGTTTCTTTGGAATATGCTGGTGGTGTGTATGGCTTGAACATATAAAGTGGTCCTTGCTGAACTCAAGAAACTTTTTTATTTTCATTTGATTAATTAAATTTTACCTGGAAATATCGTTTGAATGCTTGCTGAAATGGGTGATGGCTGTTGATTACAACCACAGTGGCGGCTTTGAGTGATGATCCTATTCGAGAATGGATTCTTACAGAAGGCAAGGCTACAGAGATCAGGGGAATCAGTTCCATTGGGGGTGGTTGCATTAATTTTGCAAATCGATATGATACTGATGGCGGTTCCTTTTTTGTTAAGACGAACAGGTATTTTGTTCAATAACGTTTCCCCGTCTCCCCTCTAGATAGAAATATTGGATATCGTTTCTTGGTATAGTGATCGGCAGTTTTCTAAGTTATTTTATTAGAATTTTCACCATCAAGTCCCTGTATTCATTTTTCCATTCTACAGTGTATTCAGGTACGGAGAAATGATAATTCATATTTATTTATTCACATTTTCTATATCTATGACCTCTGGGGTTGTGAGTCAGTTCTAGTGAGAGATTGTTTGCATCTTCTTTTGATCCCATCCTTGATTCCACAATGTCAATGGCCTACTGGAGATGATGCGGTCGAAGGGTCCTACTGTGAGTTCACATTTCATAATTGAGAGGAGCTTAATAATCTTTAACTCCAGAGACATTGAACAGAAAAGGAGTGCCATTCGGCCCATCGAGTTTGCCTGATTTAATTGAAGCTAAAGAAAAAAGGGAAAAAGCTACCCAGAGTGTACAAGGTATAGAAATATATTGGATTTTATGCGCATGGTTTAACAGAAAGCAATAAGCAACAAACATATACAAACTCATGACTACAATCGAAAAAATTAGTGGTATTCTGTACATCATCTTACTCCTAAATATCAGTTGTTGGATGATGACCATCTCATCATTTAGGTTTTAAAAGTTTCAAGAGAATTGAAGCAGTTGTCTACATGCTAGAACATGCCTGGTTGCAGGGAATTGTCTGGCAACATCTCCTGGTTTTTCAAATCAAAAGCCCTGACGTAAGTGGGATATATTCAGTCACTTAGAGGACATGTTTAATGAAAATTTGTCTCTATAAACACGAGTACAAATCAGTAAAATGGAATATGGTGGAAAAAAATTCAGTAAAATAAAAAATGCACTTTTTATGTAATAAGTGTTCATGTAATCAGCGTGGACGTAAGAGAAATTCTAGTTTACAAATTTAAACCCAGATACCAGGTTGGCATTGAGTTGGAGCATACACGATATTCGTCTGATTCCATTCTGAACCTACCAGAACCCCAACATAATTCGTTGGAACTAGGAAAATCTTGGTTCAAGAGAGGAGTGACCGACAATGATGTACTTATCACCTTGTCTTATTCTTTCTTCACTGATGATCCGCTGAATTTTTAATTTCTGGAGTTTTACTCTCAGAAAAATTCTAAAATGGTCCTCGTCACACCATTTAAGAACTTTCAAATACGATAGTAAGGTTTTTTCAACGCCATTTATTTCTAATGTTTTCCTTTTCAATATCACCTCCAGAAAAGTTCTTATCAATACTAGATTTTTCTGAACCCCACAAGATGAATCATATGACATATTCCTGTCTTTGTACTGTTTTACACAAAAGTTAACCTTTAAATTTCAGACATTTGTTGTAGAATAACATGATCAATTTTAGAATTTGATCTCGTAATGACCTTGTAGCTCATCTTTCTTTCTCATGAACGGGTCATAAGTTGATCTCATTATGATGTTCTAGTTCATCTTTCCTTCTTATAAATACGTCCAGCACTCTGTACGCTGGGGAAACTTAAAACTTAAATGGTTTCTTTTCGTATGTTAGGAGTATTGGACCGTCGATGTTTGAGGGTGAAGCACTTGGACTGAATGCAATGTATGCCACTAAAACAATTCGTGTTCCACAGCCCTTTAAGGTGTCAGACTCGTGCTTATTTTAAGAACATGGTCGAAGCATATAATTCTTTCGTAAACTAGTCTAGTATATGCATGATTCAGACATAATAAAGCTGCCATCTCTTTTCATTCAGGTTGGAGCATTACCAACCGGCGGCTCCTTTATCATTATGGAATACATAGAATTTGGTTCTTCTAGGGGAGACCAGGTAGTTCTTGTTGCCTACAACTTGATGTGGTAACTGTGGTAACTAGCCTTGCTTACTCTTTCAAAATTTTACCTGCAGTCAGTCCTTGGGAAAAAGCTCGCTGAAATGCATAAAGCTGGGAAATCTGACAAGGGCTTTGGGTTTGACGTTGATAATACTATTGGAAGGTGAATGTCCTGGGCATGCGTTTTTATTAGACAGTAATAATGATGTTCAGTAAATGTTTCAGTTCCCTGGAGTACTTATTTAATCTCGAAAATCTGATTCATTACGTTATATTAATAGTACTCCTCAGATCAATACCTGGTCTTCAGATTGGATTGAGTTCTTCTCTGAACATCGGCTAGGTTATCAATTAAACCTGGCATTGAAACAGTACGGAGACTCCAGTATTTATGAAAAAGGTCGGTTCCTTAATCCGTCTGCACACAGTTTATGAGCTTCTGGTTATCTTTTTTATTGGGTTGATGCTCAAATCCCAATTTCACTGAAGAAAAAAAGTCTTTTATAACTTTATTCGGATTAAAAAGTTAATGATTGGCTGTAGATTTGAAGGATTTATTCGAATTGGGCACATGACTTTTTATCGTTGCACCGCGATAAAGAGACTAAAAAGTTGAGCTCAATTTTAATGGTGAAATTATTTCTGTCAATTGTCACGTTCAACGAGAAATTATCAAATGACAATAAGGGCAGAAGATGAAACTGGGTGTTAATTGTGATAAATTACCTTCAGCAGGATACGTCTGTGTTTGCTTGTAGGAGACGATCCCTGCAGTTAAAATCATTAGAATTTTATAAAACATCTCACATCAATGGAAAATTTGCACCATTTCCATCAAGCGTAGTTGAGTTTCAAGAAAATATCAAAATTTTATGGCTTCAATGTTATGTTTCATACCATTTATTGTAGGCATATATATATATATATATATATATATGCATGCATACCTGTTAGGTCATAAGTGTACATAAATAAATGCTTACCACTATTAAATTAATTGAAATATTAACATTTTGAAAAATGTTTTATCTCTTCCTTTCGCTTTTTTACTGCTTCCTTGACTCATATACTGATGCAGGGTTAGAAAAATAACTCGATCACCTGGCAGTTCATCGAATGTGGTGGCGTAGATCTTTACTTAATCCATTCCATGGCAGGTCAACGGCTAATAAAGAGCATGGGACCTCTTTTTGACGGTGCTGTTATTGAACCGTGCTTGCTTCACGGAGACCTATGGAGTGGAAATATAAGCTCTGACAAGACTGGGGAACCTGTTATACTGGACCCAGCGTGTTTCTGTGAGTGAAGATCGTCCCTTCATCTTGGATATGCAGTGACATCGTGAAGAGATTTCACATGCTTGTTCACTCGCAGATGGACACAACGAAGCAGAGTTTGGAATGTCCTGGTGTGCTGGATTTGGAGGCTCCTTCTATAGTTCTTACTTTGAGGTCAGATGGACGGAAACCCTCATTTCTTGTAGTTTATTGGGTGAATCCTATTTGGAGAGATCATCTTCTTCCTTAACATGCGGGTTCAGCCGCTAGGAAGATGATCTCCCAAAATATTTCAAAATTTCCGATTTTGGGCACGAGAATTTTCGTCATGTGGGATCTCTCCTGGCGCAGGTGATGCCCAAGCAACAGGGATTCGAGAAAAGGAGGGATCTTTACATGCTCTACCATTACCTCAACCACTACAACTTGTTCGGTTCTGGGTATCGCTCATCTGCAATGTCAATAATCGACGATTACTTGAGGATATTAAAAGCCTAGTATCTTCATATAATTCCTGTGAAGCATCGTAAAACTTATACTGTTCATGGTCGCCATCTTATATCACGGATCTTTGTGCCCGGCCATGGAAAAGGGCCTAGAGAGCTGAGCTTCGATGGTTTCTTGCTATGTAAAAGAGAGTGTGATATGATCGAGAAGGAACCCGTTTTTGTAGAACTGGAAAGAAGGAGACTCTCTGAAAACAATCATCAACCAAGTAGTAGCCACACACAGAGACAGCAAGTGATGTTAGTTTATGATACAATGGAAGCCATTCCATGAGCATTTTGGCTCTCAGTCGACAAAACCCATCTCCCCAGGAGACCAGCCAGAAACATTCTAGTCTCCAAGAGAGTAGGAACCCATGTAATGTTACCTGGAGGGGCTCCCTGAGATCAATCAAAATATTGAGGAAGAAGGGAGCCCCACCCACCCCCACGAGAAGAAAAAAAGAAAAAAAAAAAAAAGAGAAAAAAAGTGGCGGACTAGTGAAGAACCTGTTCGTATTCTACAGAGTCTTCCTAAATCTGCTGTCCACAGACACCCTCTCTGGCCGGACCCCGTGTGGATAGATCACGGCAGAGTCAACACAGAGGCCGCCCTTCGTGTGGGTGCAGTCGATCTGCATCATGGAGAATTTGATCCTGGTGGGGACGGCGGAGCTCTCCACCACGAAGTCCCCGACCTCGTAGTGGACCCAGCTCCCAGGTTCCTCCAAGAAGCACTGCCTCTGGGTTCCCAGCCCGGTTGAGGTGGCCAGCTGGAACTGTACTGGCTTGATTTCCCACCCGTGGACGTGCTCCGAGTTGCAGACCCGGCGGCCGAGCCGCTTGCAGGGCCGCCCCAGGTGGAGCCTGAAGAAGAGGCTGTAGGTGCCCGGCGGGAAGCAGAACTCGATCTCCCCATCTACCTCGAACCACCAGGTCTGCTGCAGGTACGCCACTGTGTGGAATCTGCACAGCCATAAGATTCATCAGGAATCATACAAGTTCTTGGCTGAGAGTAAGAACATTTTCAAATAAAACAGTGTTAAGCAATGCCTTCCGAACAGTATTCTCGCCCCACCTTCCCCCCCATCGTTTCTGCTATGCCGTTCTAGAAAGGGGATGCATGAAGAAAACATAATCATGGAGGAATGCATGAAGAAAACTAGATCGCAATAGATTCACAGAGCTTGGCACTTGCTCCTCTGATACTACTGGAAGGAACAACTAAACGTATCAGGGTGACAATTACACAGCGCAGCATGAGATGTGGTCAAGTCGAGATTAACCAGTGGCCATCCTCGATTCACAGGAAGATCTTACAAAGATCGTCAAAAGCACCTGCCAAAATGATATCCAGGGACATTTGCAAAGAGTTGCAGAGTTGCCAAACGACAAACTTGGATTTAGCATTTCTCATGAGGATGAAATCAAATCAAAGAACGGGCCAAAAACTATGACGATCAAAAGATTGCGAGTGCATACATGCTTTCCTCGTGATAAATTCATGGTCGTCATCACCTGAAGAACTGTAGCAAAAGCGTTTAGAACAATGGAGGCGATCGCCGTATAGGGTTTTCCTTCATTAGGACTTTGAGCAAACAAGATAGCATCGCCTATAAATGATGAAATATAATCCCGCAGAGGCCATCAATTGCTCTCAGATAATGATAATTATTATCAAGTACCATGGGCATAGCAATGAAATCCACATCTTCAGCAGACCAAACTTATTCGAGTATTTCGATTTGAAATGGAAAAAACTCTCACTAAAACGTAGAATGAAACTGAAAAAATGCCACAGGTATTGATACGGGTCATGTATTTTACCTAGACTCATCTGTTGGAATGTGGTTCCAATATCTCCGGTCATCGATCCCTGTGATGTATAATGCCTTTGAGGATATCGGCATGCAGATACCACCCTTATACTTGTTCAACCAGAAGATCTACATTCACAAAGAATGGGATACCAGTCTGTCAATAACCAGGGCAATTAGAACCGAAGCCCTAAAGATAAATGACATACATGATCGCATTCGAGACCTCTTTATGATCAGAATCGGGCCTTTCCGCTTTAGGATAGCTTCCTCGAAAATAAAATGGCGGAAACAAGGCGACAAATTCCGGATTGCTCACTGTTTACACACAAACCTGAATCCTCTGGATCGAATAAGACCCTCTTAGAAGAGTAACAGCAGTAGAAGGCAAAGGAAGACGCACCTTGTTGCCCCCGTCAAATGGGTTTGGGCGGCAGAGCATCGCGTATATCTCCTTCTTTCCGAGTCTCTTGCCGCCAGCGCGGTTTTTTTGCTCTGCTTCCTCCTCGCTGGCGATCTTCTCCAGTAGATAGCCATAATTATTCGGTAGCTTCGACTCCCACACAAAGTCCGCCGATGCCGCCCCCTGGAACGCCCGGTTCAGACGCGCAAGCCGGCAGATCTCCGGCGGGTCGAGATGCATCAGCACCGACGCCACGCAGGCCTCCGGTAGGTCACCGAGCCCCGGCGCGTTGCACTCCTCGCCGTCCGGCCACAGGATGCTCGACGCCCCAGCACCCATGACTGCCGATTCCCAGCTCCGACAAACGAACCCCCGATTCCAACCCTAATCAATCCCCGCCGGTAGCTGAACTCTTCTAATTTGTCCGTCACTGCGGCAAATGGATCGACGGTGATCTGAACAGGTTCAGGGTCTTAGAGGAGAGGAGGAGGGCAAGCCTGCGATTGCTTCTCCACCTCCTCAGGACCACACCCATCCGCCAATCTGCCCTCCGCCCAGACCTAAAGAAAGACAGATGGAAGCACACGACGAAGGGAACCAGAAACGAGGAAGAGGAATATGGAGGAACCCAGGACCGCAGGTCATCTACACGCACTCCATTTATCAGAGAGGAGAGAGAGGGATTTGCAGAGCGGTTTAGACTAGTCGTGGATTACGCTGCGGATGAGGAGAGAGAACAAAAACAGTTTTTAAGGGAAACCTTTCCAATATCGGGCTTCTCTTCCGGGAGTGCCCCCGCCCTCCTTTCTGGCCCAGACGTGGTAAAACGGTCAAAGACGACGATTTGTTGGACCCCGTCAAATTCCCGCGGTCTTGACCGGGAAAGAGAGGGGGGAGGGGAAGTCTTTGACCTAGTTGAGAGCGGCTCGGGTTTGACCTGTCAACGGATCCACAGTGGGCCCCGAGGATGAAAGAGGGATCCATAGACTCTGACTAATCCGGATGAAGACGAGAAGGATAAGTTCTGAGAAAGAGTGATGTCGGACAGGCTCTGCCATTAGCTGTCCGAAGAAGTCGCCGACAAGAGGTAGCTGCCAAGAGGGAAAGGAGGAATAAACAAACGGCAAAAGCAGCGACGGGCATGTGATCACCGGGGGCTCTTCGGGAACCTTCGTTTCCGACGCCGGCAGACCCTCTCCGGCCGCACAGCCGAGCGACGGCGTGGATCCGACTCACTCAGGAGTTCGATTAGGCCACACCGCGTGGCCCACCTTCTGACGGACCATACAGCGGCAGGTGGGGGCCTCCGCCGCGCATTGATGCCGAAACGTGCGAGCAGAGGGAGGAGCATCGGGGATCCCGGCGGGCCATTCACGTCATCGGTCGAGGTCTTCTCCTGCTCGACCCCCCCGGTGAGCGCTGGAGCCTCGACGTTTTCCAGCGTGGGGAGCGAGTGAGACAGTTCATCATTTGCATGCATAAGTTGACTGACTAAATTCTGTACAAGTTTCGCCGTCAAGATGGCGAGTGGAGGATGACCTAACTTGCCATTAAAAAGGAGAAGCTTGGAGGGTTCCTGCCCGTTGTTTCAGATTCTTGCGGGGAATAAGGCGGAGGGGGTTCGTCGTCGACGGCTCCCTCTTCTGCACGGTCTCCTGGTTCTGAAATGGCTGGAGGCTGCCGCCGTTCTGGGGAGAGTAAGATATCTTACTTCTCCGTTTCGTCGCGGGGTTGCCATGGGATACGCAAGCTCGGCTGACTGACCTCATCTTCGAATGACTTCTTTTTTTGTTTCGGTATGCCTTGTTCCAACGGCCTTCGATCACTGTCAAGGCCGGTTTCCCCAACCCTTTCGAGCAAAAAAAATCCAGTAGGCTGCAGGCACTACCAAGGAGATAAGCCAAAGGTCCGCGGGGCTACGCCGACCATCTTCTGTCCGGGCATGAGGGAGGCAGGAGAGAGAGAGAGAGAGAGAGAGAGAGAGAGAGAGAGATCCTAAGTTCTCAAGTCTACTCAGCCAGAGACCATTGACCAAACGGCTTCACTTCACCGTTGGCTAACATAAAGAACACAAAAATGGGGGTATTTCACCATAATTTGATTATTCAGTTTCCAATAAATAACTCATACTGGGGAGACATTTCATCTGTACATAAGAAGAAATATATTAAAAACAACAATCTCGCCATTTTCTTCGTATGATTGTTACTGGAATATTTAATGCTGCCTTTTTTTTCTAAAAAAAAAGAATCAAAATATTTAAAGTTGGTTTATATCTTCACAATTCTTAAAAAGAATCAAAATCATGCTTTATTGAATGCATACATCATCAATACCCGCGGAAGAAACTGGAAATTATTATTTTATTTTATGAATGCACTCAATTATCCAGCGACTGATGTGATCATTTTTTTGAATATTTTCGACGTGTGTTCAGTTGAGAGATCATAAAAGACAAACACTAGCACAAATTTGCGCCTCAATTCAAATTAGTAAAATTTATCATATCCTACTAAATATCTATGAACTAAAAGTGCACGGCGTAGAGAGCATCACAAGTTTTTTAACGTAAGACAGAATGATCATATGTGGTGATAGCTGCTGCTGAGCCTGAAGCATGACCGGATTTGGGTTTGGTTCAAGCTTGGATTAAGCTAAGTTGAGTAGGATTTAGATCCAATTGAAAACTCGTTGGCCTTTTTCTACGTTTACCTTAGATAATAGTGATTAATTAGAACCCCCCCTAAGTGGGTGAGTTACCACGGAGCAGAGGAAAAAAACTCCGCGATTAACCGTGCCCGAGTGCGAGTGAGAGCAAGTTTTGCCCGCACCTACGCGCACTTTCGCCTCAGCCCACACCTAACGCAAGTTTTGCAACCGGTGTCGCTATCAACAGACCGCCGAACATCGCTGAGCTCATGCGTAGATCTGGTGCCTAAATAATTTGTCCTCTCTCTCTCTCTCTCCTTCTCTCTTCTTCTTCTTGAAACCGATTAGTGGCTTTCATCCTCTGGCACGGCTACTCTTGTCATCATGATATCCAAGATCCATCACCGTTCGTCGATTATACCTGCCTCTTCTCCACACCAAGGCCGCTATGGGGTCGTCGCTGCTGCTGTTTCTGGTTCTCTTATTCCCTGTTCTTCTCTCACTCTTCTGGCGATCAAGGAAACAGACGAACCTCCCCCCGGGACCCCGTCCATGGCCGGCGATCGGCAACATCCCCCACCTCATGCTCCGGCAGGCAGTCACCGGGCAGCGTCTCCACGCATCCCTCGCCGCAATTGCCGAGGATTACGGGCCCCTCATCTACCTCCGCCTCGGAGCCCGAGAGCTCGTCGTTGCGTCGTCACCGTCCGCCGCCGCGCAGGTGTTGAAGACCAACGACCGGGTGCTCTGCGCCAGGTACGTCCCTGCTGCATACCGGGTGCCCATCTACGCCGACCACTCGTTGATCTGGCACGCCCGCTGCGACGACAACTGGAGGTCCCTCCGCACGATCTTCCGGGCGGATCTCCTGTCTTCCCCCTCGCTCGCGAGGCACGCCCCAGCTAGAGAGAGGAAAGCCGGAGAGATGGCCCGGTTCCTGCTTAGCAGAGCCGGCAAGGAAGTCAAGATCGGGAAGGTAATTTTCATCACCTTTTTCAACATGGTCGGCAACATCATCTTCTCCAGGGACGTCCTCTCGCTGGAGGAAGGGAAGGGCTGGTTCCCCGAGCTGAAGAGCCACATGGCGAGGATGCTGGAGCTTGCGGTGGTGCCGTGCATCGAGGACTTTTTCCCGGGGATGACCGGGGGATTTGACCTAGATGGATTGAAGCATCAGGTACAGACCTACCTGGAGAAGCTCTACGGCATATGGGATGAAATCATGATGCAGCGGAGCGAGGAGACACAAGACAAGGACTTCACGAAGATGCTGCTGGATCACGGTATCCGAGATAACCAGCTGAAGGCCTTGATCTTGGTGCTTCTCTCAGATCGTCTTGTGTTTAGAGTACCACTATCCTCTGATTAGATTTATATGATTGATCGATACCTGCTTTCTATTTTTTTTAGGACATCTTCACTGCAGGATCAGACACATCCGCGGCTCTGGCCGAATGGATAATGTCGGAGCTCGTGAGGAGTCCGGACGTGATGAAGCGAGTCAGGGAGGAGCTAATACAGGTCATGGGGCCTCCGCCGACAGGCGACCATGTCAGAAACTCGCCGGAGAGACGACGGCAGTTAAGACGTCGCCGGCGAGATCACCTCACGAGTCACAAGAAAAATAGCAGGAGGAACAAGGAAAACTTTCTCTCTCTTGAAAAACTCTTACAATCCTCTTTAAATAAGAAAACAAAGGGGGGAAAGAAATAACCGTAAGTAATAACTAGCTGGCCAAGACTGACCAGTAATATGCAGGAAATTCCGTATTACCGCACAATATGCTCTGACGTGTACACATTATGCCGTTATGCGAACAGGGCGGGGGCACATGCAAGGCTCTCATTCACAACAATCTCCTCCTGAGCCTTGCTGTGCTTACCACGAACATCAACGAGGCCAATCTTGGCACGAAACTCATAGAACTTGACTTTTCCGAGTGACTTCGTCAGAACGTCTCCTAACTGTTCTTCACTCCTGATGAACTCCACGTTGATCTGACCCTTTTCTGTAGATTCTCAGATAAGATGATACTTCACTTCAATGTGCTTGTTATGTCCATAGAGAACCGGGTTCTTGATCAACGCTATGGCAGACTTATTGTCCACCCTCAGCATCAGCACGCTTGGTGCTGAGCCATGCACCTCTGCTAGCACCTGAGCGAGCCACACACCTTGGCAGGCAGCATTGGTGGCCGCAATGTACTCTGCCTCACAGCTAGACTGAGCCACCGCCTTCTGTTTCATCAACTGCCAAGTAATTGGGCTGTTGGCCAAGAAGAAAATAACTTCAACCGTGCTCTTTAGAGCATCAACATCACCAGCGAAGTCACTATCGCTGAATCCTGTCAACTGGACTTGCTCCTCCTTCTTTCTTTCATACTTGAGACCCCAGCTCTTGGTTCCCACCACATAGCGGAGAATTTGCTTCACAGCAGCCAAGTGATCCTTTCGTGGCTCCTCCAGAAAATGACTCACATAGCCAACAGCAAATGCTAGGTCTAGACGAGTATTGACCAGGTACCTGAGACTCCGCACAATGCTTCTGTATGCTGTTGCATCCACCAGCGGCTCCGTGCTCCTCTTACTCAATTTCATACGCGTTGCCATTAGTACTTGACAGGGATTGCATCCTGCCATGCCACTCCTCTCCAGAATCTTGGCGGCGTAGGCCACTTGGTTGATCGAGGTGCCCCCCGCGCTCTGCCTGACTTCAATGCCAAGATAGTAGTGAAGCAGGCCGAGGTCGTTCATCCTGAATGCGTCAGCCATCTCCTTTTTGAACTGCTTGATGTCGTCGCAGCTGGTGCCGATGATCACCAGGTCGTCAACGTACACCCCGACCACCAGCTGCGCCTCCCCGTTCCGCTTGGTGTAGATGGCATGTTCCAAGGGACTCCTCCTGAATCTGAACGATAGGAGCGTTTCGTCCAGCTTCGCGTTCCAGGCCCTAGGCGCTTGATGCAAGCCGTAGAGTGCCTTCTTCAGCTTGAACACCTTGTGCTCATTGTCCGTGCTGATGAAACCGGCCAGCTGCTCCACGTACACCTCTTCCTTGAGATCGCCATTCCAGAACGCCGACTTGACATCCATGTGGTGCACCTCCCACCCCTCGTGCGCCGCGAGAGCGATGAGAAGGCGCACCGTGTCCAGCCGCGCCACAGGTGCGAACACCTCGTCGTAGTCGATCCCCTGGCGTTGCGCATAGCCCTTCACCACCAGGCGCGCCTTGTACTTCGCCACGGCTCTGTTTTCATCCCGCTTCACCTTGTACACCCACTTCAACCCGATCGCCCGGCGATCATGTGGGAGGTCAACCAGGGACCAGGTGCGGTTCTCCTCGATCGATGCCATCTCCTCCTCCATAGCCTTCCTCCAGCTCGGGTGGCCCTCTGCTTCAGCAAAAGAGACCGGCTCATCAGAACTTACAGTGTGCAGCTCCTCTGCAATTAACGTCCGCGACGCGAGACCACGCGGCGAGGCCAGTCAAACGATGTTGTCGATCTTGCGGAACCGGAGTGGCGCATCATCGTGATTAGCATCCAGGTGGTCGATGTGGACACTGGGTGGAGTGGCGAACTCCACCTCCTCTCCTCCATCTTCAATCGGCACCGCTCCCCCACTGTAGTGCACGGACGGTGGCGACATCGGCTCCGGTCCTGGCGCATCATCATCAAGTACCTCGATGGCGCCATCGAGCTCCGGAGGTACCTGGTTCCCGACGGCATACTCCAATGTGAACATGTCGTCGTGGCTGCCCACATCCCCCTGCTCCGCGCCGCTGCCCAATCCCACTGGGCATTTTCGTCGAACACCACGTCCCGTGTCACATGGACACGCCTCGTGGTGGGATCGTAGGCACGGTAGGCCTTTGATCCGCACTCGTAGCCGATGAAGATCATCTTGCGGCCGCGGTCCTCCAGCTGCTTCTTGAGATGCGGTGTCGTGTTCAGGACGTAGGCGATGCATCCGAACACCTTCAGATGGTGCACCGCCGGCTTCTTCCCGTGCCATACCTCGAAAGGCGTCATGTCGTCCACGCTCTTCGTCGGACACCGGTTCAGGATGTATACAGCAGTTGTCACTGCCTCACCCCAAAACCAGCCCGGCAGCCCCTTTGCCTTGAGCATGCTCCTCGCGGTTGCTACCACCGTGCCGTTCCTGCGCTCGACGATGCCATTCTGCTGCGGGCTGTATGGCGCCGTGTGTTGACGATGAATACCTTCTCCCGCGCAGTACTCCGCGAACTCATGTGAGGTGAATTCGCCGCCCCGATCAGTACGGAGCGCTCCCAGCTTCAGTCCTGACTCGCCTTCTGCCCGAGCCTTGATCTTCTTTCTCCTTGATGGCCACCGCAGCACGGTCCTTTGAAGGCAGCATGGCCACCCACATGTACCGGCTTCGATCATCCACGAGCAGCAGGAAGTACTTGCTGCCGTTTGGCGTTTCCGGCGCAATCGGACCACAGAGGTCGCTGTGCACCAGCTCCAGAACACCCGGTACTCTCCCTGCTCGGGGAACGGCGACCGCTTCTGCTTGCCAGCGAGACACGCCTCACACAGCTGGTCCACCTGACCAACTGCCGGCAACCCGCGCACCAGCTCCTCCCGAGCCATCTTCCGCAGCGCGGTCATGTTGACATATCCGAGGCGCGCGTGCCATTTCCAAGCTTCTTCGACTGCCCGCGCCTCCAGGCACACCTGCAGAACTAGCTTGGCGTGGAGAATGTACAGCCGGTTCTCTCCGCGCATGACCTTCGCCAGGAGCCGTCCGCCTGGCTCATGGATCTTCATCGCCCCCTTCTCGATGTCGATATGGTACCCGGCCTCATCGAGTTGGCCGACGCTGACGATGTTCGTCGTCAGTCGGGGAATGTAATGCACCCCCGCGAAGGACCGGTGCTCGCCGTTCTTGTACAGGAACACGATTGCCCCCCGGCCTTCGATCCGCGCCACCGAGTCGTCGCCGAACCGCACCGTCCCAAGTACCTCCGTGTCCAGCTCGGTGAAAGCCGTACGGGGACCCGACATGTGGTTCGTGGCGCCCGTGTCCACGACCCACGCCTCCTCATCACGCATCTCCTCCTCTTCAAGGTGGGCGAACACCTTCTCTTCCCGCAGATGGATCTGGGTCTGGGCGCCTGGCTTCTTCTCTTCTTTGGCGGCCCCTCCATTGACGGGGACCCCTTTTGCTCCCGGCGGCGGTGGGCTTGCACGCCGGAGCCGATCCTTTGCCTGCGGAGTCACAGCAAAACGTGGTGGAGTGGAGGTTGGTGGCGGCGCCGTCGATATGGCCGTCGTTGACTTCACGAAAAGGAGCGAGGCCTCCTCCTCATTCTGGACGACGTGGGCCTGCTCTTTCTTGGGCTTGGAGCGGCACTCGCAGGCCCAGTGGCCTAGCTTCCCGCATCTCCTGCACTCATCACCGCTGGGCCGGCCTGAGTTGCCCGTCAGGCCGCCTGATGACGAGCCCTTGTCGCTGCCACGGTCGCGCCCGCGCCCGCGCCCATGTCTGCCACGAGGCGTCACGCTGCTGCTACCTCCACCACCAGTTTTCTCAGCATCACGCTTCCTCCGCCGTGCGTCCCACTCTTCCTCGGTCAGGTACAGCTTGCCGTCGTGTTGCATAGCCGACGGCGGTTCCTCGAAGGCATCCTCCGCCGCCTTGAGCCGACCCGTCAAATCCACGACGGTGAGCGTCGACACGTCGAGCAGCATCGTGATCGCGACCACGATCTGCCTGAAACGCTGGGGAACACTGCGGATTATCGTCTCCACTACCTGCGTCTCTTTGACCTTGTCGCCGAGGGTGGTGAGAGTCGACGCCATGCTGTTGAGACGCAGCGCGTAGTCCTCAACAGACTCTCCCTCCTTGAACGTCGCCGAGTCGAACTGCCGCCGCAAGTTCTGAGCCGACGTCTTCTTTACGCGGTCATCGCCGATCCGCATGGTGGCGATAGCCTCCCAGGCCTCCTTGGCCGTCTCCTTGTTCGCGATCACCGGCCACATTTCCGGCGGCACGGCGCTGCAGAGCGCGTCGAGCGCCTGCATGTTTTCATGGGGTTCGACGCCCCCTTTCTCAATGGCGGTCCAGAGCAACCGGGCTCTGAGCTTGACCTTCATGAGCAGTGCCCAGTTGGAGTAGTTGGTCTTGGTGAGCATTGGGAACCCGGTCCCGGCGCTCACCTCACGAATCACCCTCTAGACCACGCCGTCCTTTCCTCCTGCCATAGCGCGTTTCGATTGCGCGTTCTCGATTCCAACGGCTGTACCTTGCCGCGATCGAGTCCCGGGCCGCAACCTGGGAGCTCTGATACCAATTGTCAGAAACTCGCCGGAGGAACAAGGAAAACTTTCTCTCTCTTGAAAAACTCTTACAGTCCTCTTTAAATAAGAAAACAAAGGAGGGAAAGAAATAACCGTAAGTAATAACTAGCTGGCCAAGACTGACCACGTTAGAGCACTTCTCGCATAACCGCATTATGCCGTTATGCGAACAGGGCGGGGGGGCCACGTGCAAGGCTCCCGTTCACAACAGACCAAACCATCGCCATCCCTGAGGAGACTCACCTCGCGCGGCTCACTTACCTGCACGCCTGCATCAAGGAGGCCCTTCGTCTGCATCCTCCTGCGCCACTTCTTCTCCCACGCTGTGCCATCGACACCTGCGAGATCATGAGCTACACCATCCCCAAGAACTGCACCATCATGGTGAACGCTTGGGCCATCGGACGGAACCCAGAGATCTGGAAGGACCCTCTAAGCTTCTCGCCGGAGAGGTTCCTGAACTGCTCAGTGGACTACAAGGGTATAGATTTCGAGTTCGTCCCTTTCGGAGGGGGCATGAGGGCGTGCCCGGGAATATCCATGGGTGTCCGTGTGTATCAGTTGGTGGTGGCGACGATGGTGCACAACTTCGACTGGCTCCTCCCCGGCGGTAAGCAACGCAGCGAGCTGAACATGGACGAGAAACTCGGTCTGGTTTTGGAGAGAAAACAGCCCTTGGTTTTGATTCCGAAGCCTCTAGTGGGATAGTTCTTGTTCTATCAACCTTCAACTACCCCTCACAGTGAGGATGTGGCTTTCCATTTCCTCTTCCTCCAAACCGATCTTCTCCTCGATATTGAGTTTGTACCACCCCGTCAGTTAGGTGTCCACAAGTCGGTCAACTGTTGTTCCTCGTTGTTTTATTTCAGCAACCCAGAGGTAGCCGGCGATTTAAATGCTCCCACTTTCATACTATTCATGGTCTTAGGGGGGGCAGTAATTAATGTTCGTCCGGGTTTTTCCTTCTCCCGGGGGTTTGGCAGTTCACAACTCGATCGATTTCCAACGCCCCACTTTTTCGATTTCTACTTGATCTCTTGGATCCCCAAACGGTCTCCGTTCATCCGTCGCTCTCGCTCTTCTCTACTTTGGCTGTCCTTGAGAACGATGGAGTCAGTGGTGAGCTTCATCTCCGTCATCCATTTCTGAAAGGGGAAGAGCCAACTTACGGAGGGAGGGTGTTTCGCTCCAAAATGCCCAGATCTTTTCGTCGAACAAGGGGGGGGGGGGGGGGGTTGCGAAGACGCCGAGCGGCCTTGCTTGGTTGGAATGGATCGAATGGCCAGGGAAGAACCCCTCGTCTCCCGTTCACTGGTCCAGGAACGTGCTCATGTCACTGCTTGCGAGTGGCCTCGAAAGAACCTCGTTTTCCCTTCAGACGCCACGGAACGTCTCTGTTACGTCCTTCCCCCGGGACAATTCGAGGGCATCGTCGTCCGTAGATTACACATTCTGAATCTCAATAATCTTCAGGACCACCGCGACTTCATCCCCCAGCTGCCTCGTCGGGCATGCCGACTAGCTTTCCAGCAGCCTACTTGTAACGTGGCCTTCTTCTCCCCTTCAGCCTTCCTTCTGGTCGTTCTTTATCAAGAACAAAGTTTTTAAGGCATATAAAATCACTGGCGCATAATTCTAGATGTCTTCAAAATTTGTGAAAACAGTTCGAGAGTTTAAACGTTAGGCATATAAAAATTCCTGTGATGAGTAGATTGAAATTTTCTCATCTGTAGGCGTTGCCCATCAATGGAGTTATCAACGTAATCAATTTGTCATTAATATTTCTTTAATGATTTTCCGAAACAGACATGGTAGATTTTAGTTCGGTGTTTTCAATTTATTGAATAAAAAATATCTAAAGATCTTAATGACGGCTACAAGCTGATAGGGATGTTTTACCGCCTACATCATACTTTATATCCCGGAAATCAAGCCAACAATTAACTTCAATAAATACGGGGTCGAGTTCATCCTCACTAAACTAAGGCTGTCGTTGTTCCACCCTTCTCCACTCCTCTTCCTCCTCTAGAATAAATCGTTGGCCTAAAGAATGAAGATCTTGCTCAACCATATTCATTTATAGTGATTGACCGCCTCCCCTACTCTTCTTTCGTCACCTGGCAACCGCTTTATGCTACTCTTTCCGACATTGTTAAAGATGACAGACAGACCCTTTAGTTATCTTCGCGAATGAAGGCCTCATTGTGTGGTCTTGTTGGCATGATGCACATTAGCCACCACGACCAGACATCTTACATTAGCCACAACCAGTCTGAAGTATCTGGACAGTTAGTAAACTAATTACTAATATCTTCATTGATTAATTGGTTCATATTTCAGACTAATTGGTGAAGAAGGTAGATATTACAACAAAAAAGGATAAAACATAAACGCTCACATCGTTAGCCATCATGGAGATGGAGCAAGTGTATAATATTGTCAGAACATAGGGTATGCAAGTATTTACTATCTACCATTCTATAATTCGCACACTTACTATTTTATTCATGATGCATAAACTAGATTGGACACCCGAGTACGCATTCAATTAGCATTAAGTGCTAATATTGTTAGCATTAAGTCGGATAAAACAATCTAGTTTCTAGAGTGATTCAACATGTCTAGTGCAACAAAAGATTGTATCCTGGACAAAAAATGAAAGCAAAAAAAATGGAAAATCGAGCATTTTTTTCCCTCAAAAATTAGAAAATCAAATGGCAAATCCTGGACAAAAGATTCAACATTGGCGTCATTCCGCCTTTTTTTTTTTCATTTTTTTTAATGGGTTATAGTTTTTTGTGCCGCCGCTCTCCTCTCCAAAATCCACCATGCTTTGATTGTCTTGCTAAACAAGGGATTAGCGCTTGACTCGAGCTCAATGAGATTTTTTATTTAATTTTGTTTAAAAAGAGCCATATCCCTTCATTTAATTGCATTTAATTAACATGAGGCATCCTTTAAAAAAAGCCTCCTCTAAAAACACATATGAGAACGTTCTTGATGCAAATGTCATCAAAGATTAGCGAGATTGAACCCAGTTTCCGACTGCGAGCGGATACATGATCCATCAAAGTTCTTCTGAGATTGAATCACAACCGACCATATGACTCGTAGATGGACGAAAAGAATCAATAAATAAGACTAATAATGCACAAGTTCTTCTGAGATTGCCTGAGATCTTGTCTCTAAAATCCTCTCTAGTATGGTCAATGTCGAGCCTTCCCGGTGATGAGAGAGGCTCGAAAGAAACCAAAGAATGAAAGAATGTAAGAAATAACAGCTGGCCTAGAAATATAGAAAGAACCGCTTGTCTGAGACGTGTGGAAGAATGGCTGTTGACCCCGCCCCATCAGCCTGGCGGAGACCTGGAGGAGGTGGCGGCCGCCGTTTCGCATGGTGCCCATGCAGATACAGTGTATAATGGCTGATCCAGCCATCGGAGGGTGAGCCCGCCGCCGCCGTGTTCCCCTTGCTTCTCCAGGCCGTAGTTCTTGCAGGCGAACATTCGAAGGAGCATCTGGCTGAGGAGCCTCTCCCTCTCCCCAATGCCAGCACACCTGAAGCCCCTCTCTTCCATCATCTTCCTCCACTCCCCGAAGACCTCGTGCCGCTCGACCCTTTCTCCGCCGTCGCCGGAGACAATGCTCCTGATCTCCCGAGCAAACATCTCTTCCACCTTGACCCTGGCAGGGCTCTCCATTGGCAGGCTAGAGTCCACCATGTCGAAGATGGCGGAGTAATACTGAAGCGAGGAGGAGAACCTCGTCTCCCACCTCGGATCGTTGTTGGCAGCCTCCTGCTCTGCCATGAGAACGATCTCCGGGTTTGTGCTCCGGATGAGACCGAGGAAATCTGTGAGGGCAGCTCCACTGTCGTCGTAGAGAAGCTTGTGCAACTGAAGGACGCAGTTCACCGCCACAGAATCCCTCTCCTTCACATGAAGCATCCAAAGCCTGACGTCCTCCAGCCTGTCCACCACCGCATGGAACTCGAACGGCAGATCCAGGGCCTCTGCGAACGCTGCTAGCCTGGCCCCCGTCTCCTGAAGCTCCTGCTTCGACTCACCGACCCCTGTGATCCTCACCTGCGCTGGAGGGTTCGGCCTGGAGGCCAGGCTCTGGAACAGGCTCGGCCATTGGAGGCCCTGCTTGATGTCGAAATCTATGATGTGGATCCTCTCCTTACCTTGGAACTCCCTCAGTAACCTCTCGTTGATGGTGAAGTAGATGAACTTGAGGACCGGGCTGACACCGTTCAGAACGCGGAGTGCCGTTGTGTTGTCGTCTTCCATGCGATCCAGGAGCTCCCTCCTCGGAGCTATGGAGAATATGTGGGGCCAGAGCTTTACGACTCGGAGGACCAGGGCCTCGGTGAAGTATGCCGCCACCCGGTGGAGGGTCGAACCCACAGGAGATGCTAGCTCGCCTAATCTACCGAGGAAGAAGGTTGTCGCTTCGTGATTTCGGGAGCCAATAGATTCTACGCAGGATGTGAGTAAGTTCACCAGCTCAAGACCCTGGCGCACCAGCTTCGTGGCGTCGCCGCTGTCTCCCGGTACCACTTCTCCGGCTTCCCTTGCATGCGGGTAGTCGGAGGAATTCTCATTGAGATCAGGAGATGAGCTTCGGGAGCCGGAGGAGGAACCTGAGTCCGATTTGACCTTCTGCTTTGATCCATCGCTGGTGCTCCCTTCGGCTTCAACTCTGTTTGCAACTGCTGCACTCGAACAAGGCAGAGATGGGAAGACGGCGACACCGGGTAGGAAGAGGGGTCTTTCTTCCTCCATTGGGGGACGCTCAACGGCGTTGTTCGGAAACCAGCCGTCATCGCCGCCGCCAGGTAGCTGCTGCCTATCGCTCCCGGTCTTCTTCCTCTTAATCCTTTCTTCGATTTGATCGTCAATGTAGGTCCACTCATGGAACCTCTTCAATCCCGGGGCATTCTTCTCCCAGTAGGCTCCCTCAACCTCCCGCCTGGATTCCCATGAGGCCCCATTGGCGACGAGGGATGAGGAAGACGACGAAGGGGCTGCTGGGTTGTGCCTGAAAGAGCAGCCTCCCGTTGTCTCGATGGCTTTATCCAGAGAGAGCGTGATCCGGGGTCCCTCCTTCCGGGAGAAACTGCAAGGGAGATCCAGACGCTGGGTACTCATCTTTTGCTGGGAAGGATAGAGATCCTCCTGCACCTGCAGGTGGCAAGCTTGGAAAGGAACAGACGACGCTTCACTCCTCAATCGATGCCTCAGAGACAGCAACGTCGAAGAGCACCCTGCCAACATCCTCTATGTTCTTCCAGTTCTTCAGCTTGGTTTTCTTCTTCCTCCAAATCGATTACCCTGCTTCCTTCCTGTTTCTCCTCTACGGCTAAAGAATCACCCTACTCCACACACTCTCTCTATCTCTCTCTCTCTCTCTCTCTCTCTCTCTCTCTCTCTCTCTCTCTCCCCAAGCCCCCCCGCGACTCCTCTATCTATAGCTCTCTGTCTCCAAGAAGAAGTACAAAATACACCATTAACAGATGTTACCAGTGAAAGAATCTGAATCTCAGAACGCAGAAAAATGAATGCAAAGGGAGGATTTCGGAGAAGCAGAGACGGATGATGGCAGGGGAGAACGAATATCTATAACGACAACGAATGATTCCTAAAGACGTTAATACAAAAGAATGAAAGAATATTGAAGGGAAAGAATCGATTTCAAAACATGACTGAAAAGGAGGACGATCACCAGCGAACCAGAAACCCAGAAGAACCCTCCGATCGGAAACCCCAGGAAACCCACAGGCACTCTCCCCCTGCTGAAACTCCGGCAGCCCTCAGCAGATCGAAACCACGGACGCGACCTTGTTCCCTCCTCCACCCTCCCTCCATTATCCGCTTGAGGAGCGAAGAGAAAGAAAAAAGCGAGCACTCAATCTCCACAAACTCATCGGAGACTATAGATCATCGGAAAAATCAGAGCAGAACGAAACCCAGGCCTTCTCTACCGCTCCCTCGCCTTCTACCCCTCTCCTCCCTCCCTCCCTCCCTCCTCCTCTTCCTCCTCCTCCTCCTCCTCCTCCTCCTCCCCCTCCGCCCTCCGCCCTCCTCCTCATCCACCCCCGCCCATGGTTGCCCTGCGTCGCCTCTCCTCGCCTCCCGATGCCCTCCCTCCAAAACCCAGTTCCTCCCAAAATCCTCTGCCCCCCCCCTACCCGAGCTTGGCGAAACTCGGATCTGACAGTCTCTTCGGGTTACGGGCAAGTAAACGGTCGACTCGCCTAAGGGAGCCCCTCGCGGAATCCCCCCATGTGCACCGTCGGATGAGGATCCCACGGGAGGGGCGCCGGTCAATATGACCGTTGGCTATTGTCAACATGAACGTTAGATCGTACGCAGCCGTGATTCCTTTTCCCTCACGTGCGCGCCTCAGTCCTCATGACCGTTGCCCAACCCTTTCCGAAAATCACCCGAATCCCCGGCTCGTTGCTCTTTTGATGACGTGGCCGGCTCTCCCGCATCTACGAATTATAAAAATGAAAAGTAGGTTTAAATCTGGAAATATAGCATGTATAATAATAAGTTATCTACTCGATGTCATGCTGCTCATCTCTAATTTAATTTATTAAGTCATTAATTAATTAATTTTAAAAATAATTATCACAAAAAAAATTAATAGAAATTTCATCTCCTTACTATTCTGAACCAAAAAACTCCAGAACTTTTCTTAAATGTTCTACATTAAATTAAATTTATTGGCCATAATTATTAAATAAGTTAATTAAAATAGGTTCTCATAAATTTCCATGCTGAGTTTAAACCCTACGGTAAAAGACAATTAATTAATATTTAATTCATTTACATATTTGGAGGATAAGTGATCGTTTAGGTATGTCCTCCTGCCGCCGTCCTACTGTCGAGATATCTCTATTGGACCGAGGTCGATTAAAATTGGGCCATATTCAGCGAACGTATCAAGGAGCCGACACGGGGACGGCCCACTGACTACATGAAGACCATGATGGGCCGTAACCGAGTGAGCTTGTCAAATCAACACCTCCCATCGCCACCAACCGGCCACCTCCTGCACACACACTCCATGAGAAAGATGGCAGCCGTAGCAGGTTTCATGTCCGACGCCACCTCTCTCTCTCACTCTCTCTCCCTCTCTCTCTCTCTCTCTCTTCCCCTTCCTCCCTATCTCCCTGTCTCCCTCTCTCTCTCTCCCTTCCTTCCTGTGTGTCTCTATCTTTCTCTCTCTCTCTCAGTACACACAGAGGTATATATTATGATATTATGTGTTATATATTATCATAATTTGCGTCGTATGTTCACAAGTAAATATATACTGTCGAAAATTGAGGAGATTCTAAGCGAGGAAGATGAATTCGGATTATCACTCCATTATCTTGTTTGAGTCTTCTGGGAATTAAGAAGTTGTGGAGATCTGCATACCATTGAGGAAAGTAAGAACCATCAACATAGAAAATTATATATATTCACATTTTCTAATCTCGTGTATGGTTGAATATATCGGAGTTATTTTTTTCCCATAAAATTAGGTTCAGACGCCGTTCGTGATTGCAAGTCAACTCGTGGAAAATCTGTGGGGCCTTTATTTTGTGAAAAGATCTTATCGAAAGTTACAGTCTGTGGCCAGCTGCGAAGTTCCTAACTAGGTTGGATTTCTTTCTTTCTATTTATTGATTTAAAGCCTCACAGCTTGTTGTGAAGGCGGCTCTTAAAGATAACCAAATGCTGATTAACGTGCGTATCTCCAGTTCAATTCTCAATCGTGCCTTTGCCACGCGTTACTAATTCTGGTTCCGTTGCACTATATTACCCCGTAGAGAGAGAGAGAGAGAGAGAGAGAGAGAGAGAGAGAGAGAGAGAGAGAGAGAGAGAGAAGGTGGGAAGCCATGGCGGGCGGGGTAGGCAGTGCTCCCCGCTCCCGGGCATGGAAGCTCTACTCTCCTTATGGGAAGTACACTAGCATCCTCTCCGTCTTCCTCCTTTCTCTCCTCTGCGCCTTCGCTTACTTTCTCGGCAGACGCCAGGATGCCCGAGGCGCCGTCGATGGCTACCCCGCCGTCGTCTCCTCCGCCGCTTGCTCCCCCGGCAACGGAACCGGCCCCCTCCGCCCTCCTTCCTCCCCTGTCGGAAGCCTCGACTTCTTGGCCCACCACGCCGCCGACGCCGCCTCCGCACCGCCCATGCTGGAGTACGCCGCCTGCGACGCCAAGTACAGCGAGTACACCCCCTGCGAGGACCGGGAGAGGTCTCTCAAGTACCCGAGGGAGCGGCTGGTCTACCGCGAGCGGCACTGCCCGGGGAAGGAGGAGCTCCTCAAGTGCCTGGTGCCGGCGCCCCGGGGGTACCGGCGGCCGTTCCCCTGGCCGGCCAGCCGCGAGGTAGCTTGGTTCGCCAACGTGCCTCACCGGGACCTCGCCGTGGAGAAGGCGGTGCAGAACTGGATCCGGGTCGACAGCGACAAGTTCCGGTTCCCCGGCGGCGGTACGATGTTCCCCCGCGGCGCTGACGCCTACATCGACGAGATCAGCGAACTGATCCCGCTGCGCGACGGGTCCATCCGCACCGCCGTTGACACGGGCTGCGGGGTGAGTCGGGCATCTCTCTCCCCGGTCATCTTCTTTCCTCGCCCATCCTCTTTTCTTTTCCATATTTGGAAGGTGCCGTCAAATCGGGAGGGGCTGCGGGGCCATGGGCGTCGTCGCAGTTGTTTCCTTTCTGGTCAGGGAAAGATCTCCGCGATGGCGTATCTGAAGGATATCCGCCGGAGGACGACGGGAAACTGATTCTTACGTCGGGGAATAGCGAAAGGGAGTCAACCCCGTTGCGGCCTTCCGAGTCTCTGTGGTGATGAAGTCGGTGGATGTTGCAGGTGGCGAGCTGGGGGGCTTACCTTCTGTCACGAAACGTCCTCGCCATGTCCTTCGCTCCAAGGGACACCCACGAGGCGCAGGTGCAGTTCGCGCTGGAGCGCGGCGTCCCCGCCATGATCGGCGTCATGGCCTCCCAGCGGCTCCCCTACCCCGCCAGGGCCTTCGACATGGCACACTGCTCCCGCTGCCTCATCCCCTGGCACCTCCATGGCGGACAGTTCTTGATTGAGGTGGACCGGATACTCCGCCCCGGGGGTTACTGGGTCTTGTCGGGGCCCCCCATCAACTGGAAGACCCACTGGAGGGGCTGGCAGAGGACGCAGGATGACCTCCGAGCCGAGCAGGACGTCATTGAAGACGTCGCGAGGAAGCTCTGCTGGAAGAAGGTCAAGGAGAGGGGCGACATCGCCATCTGGCGGAAACCCACCAACCATGTACACTGTGGGATCACCCGGAAGCTCTTCAAGTCCCCGCCGTTCTGCTCGGCTTCGGCGAGCCCTGATGCCGCCTGGTACGTCCGAATCTCCATGGTGCAGATCCGGTAATCACAGCGATTGACTCGGAGCGCTCCCCCTCGTCAGGTACACGAAGATGGAGACTTGCATAACCTCCCTGCCGGAGGTTGCGGACCTGCGCGAAACTGCCGGCGGGGAGCTGAAGAATTGGCCGGAAAGGTTGACGGCGGTGCCGCCGAGGATCAATAGCGGCAGCATAAGCGAGGTGACGGCGGAGACCTTCCTCGAGGACTCCGAGCTGTGGCGGCGGCGGCTCGGATTCTACAAGACCCTCGTCAACCAGCTCGGGAAGCCCGGCGGGTACCGCAATCTGCTCGACATGAACGCCCACCTCGGCGGGTTCGCCGCCGCGCTTGCCGGAGACCCTGTGTGGGTCATGAACGTGGTGCCTCCGGCGGGCGTCGACACCCTGGGCGTCGTCTATGAGCGCGGACTCATTGGAACCTACCATGACTGGTGAGCCCAGAAAACCAAACCCATTAAAATTTTGGAGATGATTATGAAACCCATTAAAATTTTCTCCTGATTATCTCCGCGCTCGCCGCAGGTGCGAGGCCATGTCGACGTATCCGAGATCGTACGACCTCCTCCACGCAGGCTCGGTATTCACGTTGTATAGAACCAGGTGAGCTCCTCTGGAAGCGAAAGCCGTACGGCTGGCTTGTCCTTCTTCCTCCTGACTGGGCCTGCTCCGCGTCTCAGGTGCGATATGGAAGACGTCCTGCTGGAGATGGACAGGATCCTGCGGCCGGACGGGGCGGTGATCTTCAGGGACGACGTGGACGTCCTGGTGAAAATCAAGAGCCATACGGACCGCATGAGATGGGAGAGCCAGATTATGGACCCCGAGGGCGGCCCCCTGCAGAGGGAGAAGATCCTGCTGGCGGTGAAGCAGTATTGGACGGCAGCCGATCCGCACGAGAAAGAGATTGGTCAACCATCCGCGTGAAAAGACTAGAGATCGTCTGCCTACGGAATCAGTTGCCCAGTGCTGCCAGCCGCACAGAGAGACATAGCGAGAGAGAGAGAGAGAGAGAGAGAGAGGACGCTGTAGCCGAGAGTCAGAAGCGATCCCCAAAAAGCATCTTATATCTCTCTAGACATAAAAGTCAACTCAACCATTTCCCTCGCGAGGGCGGTCGCCCTTTACCGGTGGGTCTTCCAGGGGCAGACGGGGGTAGGAGAGAGAAGTCAACGAGGAAACCTACCAGTGTCAGATTCCCACGACTAAAACCATAAGATCGCAAGGAAGATGATGGCCTATAAAAATTGTATGAAATGAAATAATCCAGTCTGATTTCTGAAACAACCCCAGCCATCAGAGGCATCCATGTATACGGCCGCCTAGCCAAGCCAGCTCCATTGTGGCAGCTGACACGTTTCCCTTCAAGAAAATAAGCTTTAAGCGCCAAAACCCCTCACTACGGAATACTATCAACGACCATTGAAAGGGGTTACCAGCGTTGACGACGGCGGCGGCGACGACGACGACGACGATGATGAACGGTCCTCCCAACATCTCCCACCTGCTCTGTTTCCCATATACAACGTTGACTTCACTAGAGAAGAGAGAACACTATCCGAGCTTCTGGTTTATTGACAAATGTTCAGAGGACGGCGCTGCTAGATCAGCTCCAGGAATAGCGCCTCTTGCTTGCTTGTCAGTCCCAGATCGCTGAAGGAGAGGCCGCTTTCCTCCTCGCCAAAAGCCCGTCGAGGGTAGGGCCTTACCTGTGAACAGAGCCACTAGCTGCACCTTAACCTTGCCTTCAACAGATGAGAAAAAAAAAATACATGCAGGGAATGATCTTAGGTAGAGCCTAGATAGCTGAGTCAATACGATTCAGATCAGCTCTGTTCCTCTTCATCGAGTAATCTCTCTCCTGTTTAAACGAATTCAATGCTTGCAGAATTAACCCAGAAAAAAAAAAACCATATTTCAAGTCTCAGATAAGCCTCATGCAAAGGTCACTAGCAGTTGAATAATCCTATGAAGCAGGAAATAAAAAGCTAAGAACGATTTCCACAGACATTCTCCTCGCATGCCCACGAGTGGGCGGGCGGGCTTCCCCTGGCATCTTCCGACAGTACAAAAGCAGAAGAAGGAAATTTTATGATAAAACTTGCTCTGATACTATGCAGATCAAAATAATTACCAATTTGTACGTTCGGGGCTTGGCCACCCTCCCGGTGTCAATGAAATCAAAAAGCGACTGCAAGGCGACGCAGATGTGAGACTGAGAAACAACAAGAAAAGAAGCATAAAATATGCCATGAGATCGATCGATCTATCTATCTACCTGGAGCTTGTCGGACTTGAGAAAACGACGCCCATGACGACTTCCATCGGGCATTCGAACCAGGAGTGTCACCGCATTTTCGTCATCTGTGGAGGGTTCGACGGGAAGTGATGCTAATTTTGCAGTAAGCGCCCTCTCAAACTCCTGTGGCAGATTTTGGAGCAGTTGAAGCTCATCATCAGAAACACGAACATAAAACGGCGATATGTAAGATTCTCTTAAGGTACAGTGATACAAATCATGACAAGGGATGACTCTCGCCAACTCTATGACATAATACAAATCTAAAGTCTTATTGTGTGTATATGCCGCAAGACCATTTGATTCTCCTGCCTAACACAGAAACTTGCACTGGAACAATAGAAACTTGCACTGCCTAACACAGAAACTTGCACTGGAACAATAGAAACTTGCATTGCCTACCAACCAAAAAATTCAATTGTAACATACAACCAAAAACGGGACTGCAATCTCTATGTGGAGTTGATACGAGATTGCTATAATTAACTATTTATTCCATCTGAAATAAATATTTACACCCAAAATGTTTACATTTGAATTTGGGCAATCAAATATTTTCTGATATAATACGATCGTGATTGCCTTTTGCAATTGCCACATCACATTGAGATTTAGGATGAGCTAGACTAGCTCATCCTAAAATCTGTTGATGCTGTAATATAAAAAATATAAAATTCAGGATCGTCTCTACCGACTTTCAAATAAAAGAAGGGTAAAGAGGTGTATTGGCTCCCCCCCTTTAAGGAGGATCGTCAAGGACTGATCAAACACCAAAATAAAGACAAGATAACAAGTGGCAACAATCATTTCGATCTGGGCATCAGTTTTCTTTACTTGGCAATACCAAAATGGCAAACCCAGCAGTCAATTTCCCTCCTACTTTTGAAACAGTACCAAAATAATCTTCCTTAATATTCCCTCCCTCCCTCCCTCCCTCATCAACCCTTTTCCAAATAGGACATCAAGTATTAGAGCAGTCTTTAGGCCTCATTGTGACGCATAAATTACAACAGGCAATCTTCCTCGAGATTCCAGTACTAGAATTGGCTTCGACCCTTGGCCAAGTCACTTAAAACATGCCATTTATAACAAAACTTAATTTACTCGCAAGACTTAAAAACATGGATGTCACATTTTAATGCAAGATGCTTAATAACAAAGAAAAAGGTAAGATCACTCTGCGTGCCATAAAACCAAAATAAAATTTCAAGTATGATGGCCTGTCAAACCATATTCTTAGTTATCATGCGAATCAGCCATACCTCTTCTTCCAACTTTTTCTTGCGTATTTCTTCCTCTTGATATTTTTCCTTCTGGAGAGCGGCTTCTCTGGCTGCTGTTTCTTCCAGACGGCGAAGTTCGGCTTCCTGCATGGCTTTCAACTCCTTTTCTCTATCTGCTTGTAGTGCCGCCAGGTACTCATCATCCTGAAAACTAATCTTCTTACTAGTCTACTTCACAAATACGACAACAGAGCTTCTATATACATATATTAAAAGAAACCTGCTGTTCCCGTAGCATGCGTTGTGCAGCTAGTGTTGGTGAGGGAGGACGATGTGTCCAAGGATAAAAGCCAGTATGTCTGCCAGGCCCTACTTGAACTTCTTGATGATCTGGGTAAGAAAATTTATACGTGTCCCTCTCTGGAATCCCACCAAACATTGCAGCTTCAAGCATTACTGCTTCATCATGTTCTTCAGATGTAATGCCTCCCCACTTGGTTCAGAAAAACAAAAGAAGATTAGCATTCGATCTATAAAAGGAAAAAAACTAAATGGAAAGATACGTCTGAGATAAAATTAAATCATATAATTGATTTCTAAAATAAAATAAAATAAAACGCCTATTCCTTCAACTTAATGAAAGAAATACCTCGTCTGCTTCCCTGTTGTTCTGAGGATAGGTACCAACATCGTGAGTCTGAGGACTAGATGGTGGACTGTCGTCCAATTGTATGGCTTCCTTCGAAGAGTTGCCTGCTTCAGAAGCAATATGTCTAGAATGACGCCTCACCAATGGCTGTTCATCTATCTCTTCTAATTCATCTTCATGGGAGCGATTTCCTTCTGATAGAAATTGCCTTGTTCCACCACTTGATGTACCAGGCTCTTGCCTTCTACAGCCAATGAAAATGTATCAGTGCTTGAACCGAAACAGGAGAGAACAGGAAAGTAAATAAACTACAGTTAAGTTTTCCTTCACAAAGAATTTCAAGTTTATTTTAGATGATAAGAAAATGGTTCTCATTGTTAGCCCTGATGATTCCTATCATTAAAATAAACGATATTTTGATAGGCAAAAATTCAAAGTTCAAATATAAATAGTAAATGTCCACCCGTATTGTAACCTTGGTGTTCAATCCTTTTATTAAATGAACATTGACTAAATTTGGACAACAAAAAAAATCAAAATTGGTCCATTTCAGATTCACCCAATAAGAAGTCAATGTACAAAGGTTACAGCCCTGTTATTGATCCCCAAATTAAAACAACGTATCAGTCCACTCATAGACAGAAATTCAATTCATATTATCCTTCTTTAGCAGCACTAAGAGCTATAATTTTGAATTGTAGATAACAACAGGGAACCCCAAAAAAACCACAACTGCCAAGAGCTACATTTCCTAGCATTTGAAAGTATCCCTCTGGGCTCTCAGGGTTTTGACATTCTGTCATGCTCAAATCTCCTACCTAACAAATTCCAGGAATAGGACCACACTAGCAGAATAAGATTGGTAATGTTAATGATGGCATACCATAGGGATAACATACTTAAGAAACACACCAATGTGATCAACGAAGAAAACAATCATAGAAAGGAGAGGCACACCAAATAGACTTATAATCACGAAAAGAAAATTCTTAACAGAAATGGAAAATACAGTGCAGCGTAAACACACAGCATCCACCTTCTACTAAAGGTCGGCTTGGTCTTCTCATCAAGTTCCACTATAGATGATGAGCTAGCATGCCCCATTTGATCAATAAGAACACCCTTCTCATGTGGGGTTCTTTCTTGTTCTCCTGTCTGCAGCGTGACATAAATATCAAACAAATATAAAATAAATATATCAAAAAACGAGAACACAAAAAAAATCGTATGATTGAAAGGCCTTCAAAGACAATGAAACTGCACGAGCAAGCTCAGGGTCCTCCAAAGAATGATGCCTTTCAGGTAATTGGCCACTATATGGCACCTAAAGTAGTACGAAAATGGCCACATGCTCAAGGAAAAAGAGTAATGCGGAAAACGAAAGGAACAAAATATGCAAACAGGGCAAAGACATACATTAGGCGCATCAAATTCTAGGCTCGAATATCCCTGAGTATCACGTTTTGAAGCTTCAATAGCAGCCTTGATCATTTCTTCTTCAATGTCATTGTTATCAGCCACCATGCCCACCTGAGGAGCGCTAGGTTCAAGAACTGTCCCACGAGGATGATCGTATCTTTCTTCAGTTTGGCCAGGAACAGAAGCATTCAGTGCAACAGGAAGGTCCTCATCTTCTTCATCCACAGTAACATGTCCAAAAGTTTCTGGTCCAACCATGGTATCATTTTCAGTAAGAAATTCAATGTTTGGACCATGACTGGACGGACCAGAATGGTTGTTGTCACCCTTGAATTCTATGGGAATCTCCCTCACTTCACGAGGATGTGAAATTCTCGGAGCACGGCTTCTAACATCAACACCACCTCTTCTACCAAAGGATGTTCTGCCTATGTGTTCGTCCAGGAGTGAGAATGGATTTAAACTTCCACTGGCTAATAACACTGGGAAAGGAGGCCCCACTGTTTCAACATTTATGGGTTCATCTATATCCATGATGTCATCATGTGAAGCAGGAGCCTCTGTGGGACGTGAGCTGGATAAAGACGTAAACATTCAGCAAAAAACTAAAATAACAAAAAAATTAAAGAAGCCTCTCAATCAACTATGAACTTGAAGAAAAATGGCGAGCAGATACATACTTGACTCTCTCTCCTTCACTAAAGTGAGCATTCAGAGCTGCACTAAGATCCCCACCATGCTCCTATATTTTGATCACATTTAGAAAGCACATCAAATTAAGTGAAGGCATGCCTCAAAACAAGGGTAACAGTAGTTAAAATTTAATCCTATAGAAATTTTCAAGATGATCAACTACATTAAACCACCTACTTACAGTCGGACAGATGTAACAACAGTAGAAGAAAGTATTCAACTAAAACGTATTCAGCCAATTACCCGGAGAGACTGTACACATCCAAGCATTGGATGCAATCATTTAGAACAAAGTGGATAGTTCAGCATGGCTAAGACATACCAACAGAGGATCGTCCAGAGATAGTTCGGGAAAAAGAAGATCGGTGTTCAGTAGGGGTTCCCAATATAAATAGCCTCAGTGCTTTTGTGGAGATTTCTAACTTGGAAGAGGACAATTTTATTCTCATTTATGAAAAAGAGATCCAACCACACTTGTCAGTATAAACATCTACTCGAATTTCAGATATATATCAGATGTGGACAAAAACTAGTCATCTGATAACCGTCTCCCAAAAAATCCTTAGTCTTGACAAAAGCAGATGCTTTGTCAACAAGTCTCTAATAAACTAGCCGACTCTCTAAATAACCAATTTTTAATACCCGTTGAAAACTGTGAAGAACTTGAGTTCTTCTTCCCAAACTACTCAATAGGTGAAATACAGATGGATTAGAATGCTTCTCTATGCAAATATCAGCTTACACATGGAAAAGTTCCCATTATATTTAATCTTGGGACTCATCTTTATGCTTCTGCACAACGACTGTCTCGTTTGAGTAATCATTTTTCCTCCAAAGATGGAAACTAAAGTTTGAGTAGTACATTTCTGGTTAAAACCAATGATGCCTGTATTTTGAAACCAAAAAAAGTTCCATATTTCACTTTCTTTAGCAACTGGAAAGTCAGTGGATTTGTAAATGTAATCAGACTGCACTTTGATTGCATTTTATGTTGCTACACTCGCTAAATAATAAAACCACCTGATATCCCCAATATAGCGAAAACTCAATCAATAAGCCAACACTTCTTTTGACATAGAAAACCGAGTAAATATATTTCTCACTGCGACACCAAGAGAGAACTAACCACGTGTTTTCGTCCGACAGAAATGTCAAGGAAGACAAATCAACAGCAGAACAATGGCGTGAGTTTCAGCCTCAGACAATCAAAGAAAACAACGGAAAATGATTTCCATTGTTTAGGAGGGGTACCGTGAAGATAAAATTAATTTAGATGGAAATGGAAAAAAAAATCATCGTTTCCCCACGGAATAATGGTGATTCGTCAATCGCATTTACATATCGTCTCGACAGGTACGCTAGCCGCAATACGACGTAGTAAAAAACCCCAACAATCTTCGGGTTAAATGGCGTCGCGAGGAAAAAGATCTACGCGGGAACATTTGAAGCGAGAAGAAGACGACGAGAACCGAGGGATAAGAACAGCCAGTTGTTTATGGGGAAAGGATCTTTACCTCGAGTTTCTGCAACGCCACCGCCTCCGAAGCGCCGGTGACGCTCATGAAGGTCTCGATCACGTCCTGCTGTGGCCTCCCCATCGGAGTTCCCACGACGAAGGGGAAATCGGCGGCGAGTAACAAACTTTCCTCCTCTCCCTTCCGACCCAATCCCAACGCAAGCCGTCGGAGGTAGAAGGACGAAGAAAAATCTGGGAATTCTCGCGGATTTCTCTCCCTCCCAGCTATATATTTTTCCAGGAGGTTTCCTCTGAACGGAACAGGTGTTGCCGCCGAGGCACCTCCTTCCGCTGTTCCGCCGACGTGGGACTCTCCACAGAAGCTTTACTTGCAACTGAAGACTACCTTCGGGAGAAATTCCCATTATAGCCGCCGAAAGGTCGGTGGCATGCGGTTAGGTTACCGAAAATCCCTCTACTTACCGCATGAAATCCGAAGGAGAAATATTCATAAATATTCTTATACAAGTGTCTTTTATTATTTACACTGAAAATAGTATTTTATTAAAGAAGCCCTCTGCACCGGTAATCTTTTCTTCTCATACGATAGTTCCATGATATGATCGAGCTGACTCAGCTTGAGTTGACTTTAAACAGAGCTCGAGCTGGATCTATGTGCTGTTGGCAAACAGAGCATTGCACAAATGGTGATGGTTGACTAATCTTTTCTTCTCGTACGATAGTTCCATGATATGATCGAGTTGAATCGGCTTGAGTTGACTTTAAACAGAGCTCGAGCTGGATCTATGAACTGTTGGCAATCAGAGCATTGCACACATGGTCCAGAAAGAGTTCGTAGATGATAAAATCCAGCAGAAGCTGATGATAAAAATAAACATATTCATAAATAGTAATCCCCCATATGATCTAAATAATGAAACACATTCATCATTTACATCCGGTAAAGGGAGTGATTAAAAGCTTGATCACTGAGATTCCCATGGGCTTTGCTCGAGTGTGGCCTGACTTTTGTCTGGGTCTGATAGTCCTCGAGGCCATGGCTCCGATGGTGATGGTGCTGGTGATGGCGCCTGTGCTTGTGCGTCTTTTGATGAGCATGAAGATGGCAACGAGAGGGACTACCTCGGAGGCCACCATGTTCTTCCAGCTTAGAGGGCTCATGCTTTAGGCACTTCTTATGGGGACGATGGTTGACTTTCTTGCACCACACCTCCTGGCGGCGGTACAGATGATCACCTTGGCCCTTCTTATGATGGGCGTGGAGAGGTCTACGATCCTTTGTGTGCTTGGAGGAGGCCCGGCTTCTCTTCTGCGGAGAGCCGCCGTTGGAGTGATCTTCCCACCAGTCGTAAAGAGGATCGAAGAGCCCTTTTTGGTGTAGGAGCCATAAGAGGATGGTGACTGAAATGGGGATAAATGTGGCATTTTTACATGCTCAAGTTAGAATCTGTAAGCATTGAGCGATAGAAGGTGAAGGAAATCACCTGATGGAAGGATGGCGAGAAGCAACACGAATAGTATGATCCAACTCACACAGACGTATTGAATGTGGCAAGCAAAGTCGAAGAAACTTGAGCATTTGCTTCTATCCCAAGAAAAAAAGAGTTAATCATATCAGTTCACATCTGAAATAATGCATCTTTATTAATTTATGAATCACCCATTGATGAATGATTTTGATGTATCAAAAGATTAGACTATTTCTTCCCATCCACGCCCATCAGAGGAGCTGTTTCTGGCCATCATGAGATTATTACTAGTGTAAGAAAGAAGCTAATTTTTAATATTTTTTTAGTGGACCCATATTCTTAAGCTAGATCAAGAAATAGAAATCGGTCAATCCAACCCAAATCAGTTGATTCTCTGCCATTTCTATGTATTTGACCGCCGGTCAGATATATTTAGGAGCGCTTGAGTCAGCTTGGCCATTCCGATCCCAACCTCCACTGAAGATAGTTATGGCAATTCTCACCAGGTCATCTGATCTCAGGCACCATTGTGAAAACAAGACAAGATCTTATTTTCTTTCGCAACTGTAAAACATCCGTTGTTAAAGTCCAAGCTCAATATTTGAAGACATGATGGGACTCTCGAATTCTCTCCATAAAAGAGTCCTTCGGAAATCATTGACATTTTTCTCAAACACATCTATATATATCAACATTCATATCCTGAAAATTAGTAATATTTTATAAAAATTGCAGTTTAGTTTCCCAATAAAGGTCCAACATAGTCCATGCCTATTTCCACACAAAAAAAAAATAGTTTCCAAAATTAAACTTCAAAAATATGGCAGCGTAAGGTGAAATTTTAGCATTCATTGAAGTTGAATCACCTAAAATATACTAAGAAATGAAAAGCATTCAGAAAAATGCTGAACACACTAAATCGAACATCTACATTGAAGAATGTCATTCTTCTTAAACAACTTTCACATTCAAATCAGTTTTTTTGGTTATGACATCCAGCTTGTTCAATTGCATAAAGTTTCAGTAGTGAGGCGTTGGTTTATTGCTTCAGATTAAAATCTTCTCAGTGTCCATCACTTCCAGGCTATGAATATGCAAAAGCATTTCAACTAACGGAACTCAATAATCAAATATCTAGTTTCCAGACCAGCATAGAAATCACTTTACGGGATTGTATTGATTTTTTTTTTCATATAAAGTCAACCATGTAAAATATTTTTAATGTTTCATACCTGCATGTTTTGCCAGTAAAGAAGTCAGCCAAACCTCCCCATACAGAATTCCATACGCCTTCAACAGCTTCAAAAAATCCTCTGATGGCACCCTTTTCCACGCCATAACTATTACCAATCTGCTATTAGATCAGAAAATCCTATAATCATCAGACAGCCATCAGCCAAAGAGTCAGTCGAAACGTAATTTCATCAGATTGTGTAGTTCCCATATTTATATAACAAGGATTATCAAGTAGCAAGGATATCAAAAGAGTCAGAAAACGCTATAATAGACCTTCTTAGTTATCTATTGAGTTGCAAATCCTTTGAATGTTTTCTACCTGGTAGAAACTACAGAGTCAGATTCAGAGTAAATGTCAGCAAACACTGTTGAGTAACCTCATTCTAAATACGCCATGCTAAATCCAATTTTAAGCATGACAGCAAACTTAAACTATTATCAATCGGTTGTTAGATATGTCATCTCACTTCTTTAATATAGTACCAAAGTTTTCCACATGGTAGAGACATATTCTATCTACATGTTAAGGAGACATGCTTGAACGTCTCATAAGGAGAACTCAGATGGACTCAGAGATAATATCCGTTATCTAACCATTTTCAATTGAATTCGACTTGAATGATCGGATTTACTATTAGGATACTAAAGCTCCTAACCGTTATCTGCATCTTTTTGTACAAATGTGGTAAATGTTATAATTAAATCACATTGAAATGAACAACTGCATCATTTGCTTAATATATTTTGGTTTACATTAATTAACAGTTAGTTTGAGTTAGAAAACCCAATTATTTACTAAACCTACTCAAATGTAAAAGATCCCCAAATTCTTTACAGATCACCAGTTGAGAAAGTTTCCATATATGAGAGGAAGGTGAATCACGTACTAATATTGGATGATGAATTCAATGACAATGAAATGGAATAGTTCAATCAACCTGTGTTCCATTGTCCAGAACAGTAGCTGTAGTTGTGAATTGGCACTCAGCTCTATCAACCTCACTGAAATCAGAATCTTTAAGAATCGCTGCAATCAGACAGAGTGCCATCATGTTAGATTTTGCATGGCAAAAAAGTTGAACAGTTATTAAATCTCACTATTATATTCTGTAAATTTGTTTCACCTGTGCATTCATATTTTGCAGCCTGATCAGTAGTCGGATATAGCTTGAATGAGCGAGTAACAAACTCATTAGGTTTCATAATAAAGAACTGTTCCTGCAATCAGAAATCATGATATATTAGTTAAATTACATTTATCCCCAGAAAATTCTTGAAAAAATACCAGGCTGCAAGAGTTGCATTTTTCTTAAAACTTTCCACTAAGCCAACCACAATCTAGTTATAAAAAATCATAAATTCAGATTAATAATCAATGTGGTCCTCGCTGTAAAAATGAACACATATGTAAGTGTATGTATCCTGGTACATGCCTTCTTGAACCCATCTTTTCACCAGAACGACATGAATTTTTGATTCATATGCCCGCACAGGTTTCTACCAGAAGATCAAGATGAATACGAATCCTGGTCAATTATGTCTCTATTAACCAGTATACAGGAAATTTGATTACATTGAGCTTAACCCCTGATAGATATATTACTTTCGATGAAAATTAATCTTAATCATTTCCTGTGAAAATTGAAAATTCAAATCAATAAATATTTTAATACTCCTTCATAAAAGCAATAATAGTTTAAATAGACAGAAAAGACATAAAAAGTAAATAGAAATTGTATAAAAGTTCCGGAAATTCCATGTATTTGAACTGATGTAGTAGAGAGATAATCCATAAATCACTTAACAACCTATGTAAGAAAAATACCCCCGTATCCAATCAAAATAAAGAGAAAGATATCTGATAAGAAAAATAACTAGCCATCCGATCCTATTCATCAAAGAATCCAGTACATCGGTTCTTAGTACAAGACCCGAGATGGAACTGAAATGGAATGAATGGATCCTCGGTTGCTCAAGTATCATTTTAGATTCCCATCCATAAAAATCCATTTCGGTCCAACCATACTTTTGCAAAAAATAATCAACTAGAATCTAAAGCCGGTTCCTGATCACAAAAACTGAAAGTAGTACGATACGATCACACCTTCAGGCAGTCCCACTCACACTGCGAAATTGAAAATCAAAGAGTAAAATATTTTTAACATGATGGTCTGATCATGAAGGATTGAACCGGTTTTTACCAAGTCCAAACAAATAGAAAATTCGGAGTTCAGTATTTCCAGGAATTTTCTACACAACTCTTATGCAGACAAGGTCAACCGTATAAGACTGAATGGATATCAGAGTTTGCGGTTACTGATGGAAAATAACTACTTCGAGTGGTTAAAACCACACCCACAAACATGGGGAACTCATGCTGAATGGAAATTTCAATGGCTCAGCTGATCTTAGTTCTCAAAAAAATGGATGTGTTTTTAGATGTCAATATGAAAAAGAAAAGGAAGAAAGAGGACGTGCATTTACACAAACATAATTGGGAACTGGAAGAAAATACCTCCGTATGGCTAACACCTCGCAGGCATTGAAACTGCAGTGTAAAGGTAGCAAATAAATAATCCGCGTAAATTTGCATGAAACTTTTTCACCGAGGACAGTTATAATATAAAATTACGTTATCAATTTGAATACAATCGTATCAAGACAGCATACAGGAAGAAAATAGATTTTATACCAATGAGCAGAGGAGTAGAATCTGAGAATATTCAAAACATTCAAACATGAAAATAGAAAAATTTCAAAGAACAGAAGGTTAGACATATTTTCAGAATATATCAATTAAGATGAGGCAAAGAATAGGACAGAAAAAAAACTTACAAAATTAAGATGAAGTCTTTTATTGAGCAGTAATTAGCCACGAACTCATCCCACTTGGGAAGATTACATACATATGAAAAATACTTTCACTTATTCAAAAGGAGCTTTTTCGATTACTAGGATTTCAAATTGAGAGAGTTTTAGAAATAAATACAATAATCCAATGCACTGGCATGAAATCGGACATTTCTTGCACTTAATTAAAGAAAAGGCAAGAATTTACAGTAATTAGCCAGTAAATTAGAATAAGGTATAATTGAGTGTGTGGATGAACGATCCATAATTACATGCAATTAGGAGTGCTTTATCTTAACTGTGTTGTGGTTTTTAAGAAAATGGACTCTAGGACTCCGCTTCAGGAAGAATATTATGCTGACTGTTGTTCAACAGAAATATCCAAGTTGAAAAGCATCCTTTTATCGTAACAAAAAAACAAGGTTCAAAATGTCCGTTAAGAAAAGACAACTCCATAGAACTTCTAGTTTGATATCTTTCGTCATAGCATGATAGACTCTGTCAAAAGATAATTCACAACCCCTTTGTTTCCTTGGAGCCGACCACATCCAATTCTGAAATCAATTTCACCATATAGGGAGGAGAAAGGAAATGAAATTTCCAACCATGTAATTGATCAAACGTAGGAAGCAAAAGGTGGTATATGGAGACCGTAAGAATAGAGTCTTCAACTTAGAAAACACATGGGCAGTAAGCATCAAAGTGAATCCAGCACATAATGGTAAATAGGATCACATGATATGATATTAAATAGGATAACATGGTAAAAATACTATATTGGCCAAAGGATTTGATAAAAATACTGACGCCTCCAATGATCTTAGGTTACCAGGAGTCCTAGCATCATATGATCTTAGGTTACTGCTCCAGTGCACATCATATGTATAAAACGAGACAATACATCATAATTAAATAAATAATAATGGACCTATGATACACTTACTGTTAGGCTGTAAGATGCCTCCAATGTTCCAATGTTCTGGGCACTTATTTTGGCAGTTCCAAACTGAGTAAGCGCTTCGAATGTTGGAATACTGACGTTCACAATCTTTCCCGGGCTCCTGGTAAAAGGCACAAGTACAATGATCAAAGAATATTGAAATTCCGTTAATTCATTTATATTATTTATTAAAATGAAGGGAAAATAACAATCGGAAAGAAGAAGAAACGGGCATTCATCCCCTTCTCGCCCAAGGGTATTCGAAAACCACTCATCCTCAAAAAAATTAACACATATGCACCTTGATCTGGCAGATTTCGAGGTTCTTAATCGTATTGATTAATTTTAACCCTTTTCTACCATTAAATTATGTTTTTTATATTTTTTATTAGATATTCAATATTTTTTTTTAAATGAATTTACAACTACATTTCACATCACCTATTTGAATAGACATATGGTGATGAGTCACTACCTTCGTCAGCTTCATCTACTTGAAAAGATAGTTAAACAGTGTACAAGGGGGTTGATCGACTTTGCAATGCTATTAATCAATTCATTTGCTCCTTTAATTCATCTACATTATTAAGTTTCTCCTTAATCTCATTTACTTCAGCCTATTACGCTCTTCGTCCTCCGACCTCTTAATCTCATAAATTCCAAATTTTTTCATAGATGCGTCATTTCTATCATAAAGTGCAAATGACTCATAATTTAATGAATTCGCATCTAACTCCTCCAGCAAAGATACACTGCAAGGAACTCGCAAAAACGTTGTTGTGATAATCACTTAATGCGTAGGATATAACTTGATGCAATAGAATTGATCTCCTACAGAAATTTTTGAGAATAAGGGAGCCTAACGCAAGATGTAAACCAAGAATTATACAGTGAACAAGAAAATTGCAATAAAGTGTAGCAAAACGAAGATAAGAAAAAAATCATAGTTTTTGAGGTGAAAACAAAAGTCAAAGAAAGGATGAATAGTGACGTCAAATGAACAAGAGCACAAGCAGTAAATTAATGCTAAAGGAAAACTTCAGGAATTCCCAATTTGGAGTTTTATACCCATGATCATTTTAGTCCTTGTACAAATTTTCTGCTTCACAGAAATATATGAATAGAATCAGGTCCAGAAAAAAACCAGACCCGTTATTAGAGCATTCTTTTAGACGTGGATAACTACAACTAATTTAAAATAGTTAATACTGTTAGGTAAGGTGTCGGATATATGCTAGAGGATAACTTTCAATATTCTCAAAAGTACTTTATAATGATAACATAATATATGAATTGTGTATTATATGCAGTTTCATCCTTATATTAAAATTCAATGACTAGATATCAAATAAAACGATAAATCACGTTTTTTGTTGACCCAATAAATTTTGCTGGGTAAAGTTACACGTTCATATATGATGCGAATTATGGTATCAAATAGATCATGGATGGTAAGATTCTTTTATCTGATGTTGTATCAAATGGATTGTCTATCCCTCAAAAGCCATAAATATTTACATCTCGAAATAAAATATCATTGTACTGCATAGATGTGACTAGTTTTTCTTCAATGATGACAGAACTTCTATACACGATATTAAAGAAACGAAATGATTTTTTTATTACCTTTGATAGACATACTCTATGTCATCAGCACTCAGTTCAATCAAGAGATTTGTATTCAGAACTTCAGAAATTCCAATAGAAAATGAATGTGTTCCTGCATTCTGGGCAAGACTCATAGATGATGCTCAGATACAGTAACATCATTTTTAAATTTTATAAAACCATAAAAAAAATGTAGGAGCATAACTGGATGCTGGTTAACTCTTTCAAACCTCCCTTCAATAACATATTGGGGTGTCTGATTCCTGTTGATTCTGTTTTGATCAGCCTAGAATGTATAGATATTAACACAGTTAAATCCTGAAATTATTGAAATGGGAAAAACAAAAATTCAATAAATATATTTAATGGTATGTATAACAGTTCATCAACTACAACGTGATGAATCATTCAACTAGGTTCTTTTAAAAATTGAAAATTAATTGAGGTGGGTATCACGCATTTTCAATACCCTAAATACATGAATGAAAATATAATGTCATGAAATATCATAGAGAAAATTTGATTTTAATTGATAAGGTTGTGTTTTTATCTCCAGGCCTACGTCCCACCCCAATAGGCATGATTTCCAAAAGGAACCAGTGTCTCTTCATTTCGGTATTCCTCCAAGCCTAAGAATCAGAAAAATCTATTCCAAAAGATTCTGCTTTTTAACAGAACGTCATTAATGTTTAAAACTGATAGATAATCGCACAATACCCGAAGCTTATGTGGAGACTCTTCATAACTAAAATGTACAATATCCAATCTTATCCTCAGGTTTACTGAATGAACTAGCTAATGTTTTCTTCATGTCTGAAGATATATATTCTGTCCTTATCCGGCATATATCAACCCAAATTGAGAAAGGCATTGACTAAGACACTAGTTAATCCACGTGCTCCACACCAATAGATGCAATAAAATTGAACCAGATCCGGGGGGCTCTGATTGGCCAGGCTTAAGGAGGAAAAAAGATAAACAGACCAACAACAAGAAATTGACGATGAGCCTGATGTTTATCATGTTGAGAAGCGGGCCCACTCGGATGATCCTTGTTTCTTCAATTTATGTCAAGAATGAACCCAGTTGGAAACCATAATGCTATAATTCAGGACCACGTTAGGCATGGGACAAGTAGTCCTGCAGATCCATACAGCCAACTTTTTCCACTCTGTCACCCGGTATCATGCTCAATCGATTTCTCTACATAGTACAAGTCAAATTCTTCCGGCTCACACAAAATACATTCCAAACACGAATAAATTTATCATGATGACTTTAAAGATTTCTCCTTTAGTTATATTATATAAACTTTATATTTTATCCTTTTCTGTCACTTCAAACGTATCTTAATACAAAAAACTATCCCAATTTTAAATTTTAGTATCTTTACAATTACTATATTAGAAGATTCGTCATTAAATTTTTTCACATTGACCCCAAATTTTAACTTACTCTGGCTACTCGTGATTTGATTATTACTAACTACACCTAATTCCACAGAAGAATATTAACCGAGGAGTATAATGTAGCAGATTCATCCTGCTATAAAGAGAAGGATCAAAGTCTATATTTTTTTTAAAAATCATACTTCGTTTATAAATTAGCTTTGTGCTTTAGGAATAAATGATACCTTGACAACAGATAGAAAATATGCGGGAGAAGCATGCACGAATCAAACCAAAAGAAAATAAGATCAACAGATAGTACTAAAGGTTTGAATAAATTAATTGTTTCATGATTCATTTTGTACAAGAAAAGCTAGAAAATTAGCGCATATAGTTTAGGAAATACTAACTTCCCAAAAGTCCGATAACTGGTTGTGCAAGCAACTCCATAATGGAGATGTACAAAAGTCTGGCTGCTCCCGATATGCTTCATAACTAACACCAATTTTATTGCACTCGAGACCATCAAGGGTAAATCTTACTCTTTCCAGCAGCATCCATTTCGAAAGATTATTTGCAGCGCCTAGTGATGGATCTGAGTTACCCTTCAATAAATAAACCACTATTCAGTATGAAAGGAGCCAGGAAAACCACGAGGAAAACCACCATGTGCTATGTTGAGCTTATGAAGTAGGCATAAAAATTCAACAAACAGAAAATTGCTAAATTTATTCTATCCTATAATTTCGTAAAAGTTGCATTTTATAACAGATGATGGTGTCGTCGAATGAGGATGAAAGGATTGAATGATGATAAAATCATACAACTGTCTCAAGCCGAATCAAGATTCTTCCCTTTCTGAATTCATCTAATTTCTACTTTTGGATTGCAAGAAAAACTCATTATCAGAGATAAAGTAGCGGTATGTGTCACAGAACTAGTTGCCAGAAGACAATCCTGAGATATTAAACTAATATCATGCCTTTAGGAGCAGCCTAATCTTATTATTTCACTGATTTAATTTTTTCTTCTCCTTATTCTTCAATTAGACACAAATTTCCTCCTGTGACTATTCCCACCCGCTGCCTTCACATAACAGGTGAGGATACGTGATATGGTACTATTATTGAAGGCATTTATATCTTACTACATTCTATAAAGTGAATCCGTCGGTTATATCTCAGGCATCTAACCTGCCAAAAACATTTAGTCAATTGGTATTATCAAGTAAAGACCATAAGTGAAAGCCCTAAAAGGAGTAAGTCCCATACGGGAAAAAATACAGCCGAGCATGTTTTTCGTCGATTTATTTCGCTATGAATGATATCATACCATTCTTGGAGTTACAAGATAGAAGTCTTCAAATGATGGAATATTAGTATATCCAACAAAATCACCAACAAGGTTAACCCTCAAGAAGTTGTCTTTCGATAGCACTGTTCTATTTTCAGGACCAACAACCACCTCCTGCACGGAATCACACAGGGGAAAGACAGAATGAGATGACAGATACCATGAAACACAGAAATGTAACTATACCCATCAACCACAGTGCAATGAAAGGCAGTTATATCCTTGTCCTATTTTCTATGCAAAACCAAGTCGAGACTGGTTCCAAACAAAGGAGGAACTTGGTTCAATAAATGGTAACCAAACTCCCAAGCTTCCCCAGTTGACCGGCACTACAAGATGTATGCAAAGGATAATAAAAGAATTGCAGAAATGCAACATATAGAGGTTAGCGAGCTTTCAGTAATCGAGAAATAAATGGTAAAAAACGTTAAGCCTTTTTTCTTCTTAAGTGATTAATCTCTGATGTTCAAGTCTGGCACACAAACTCTAGATTTACACAAATCTATTAAGGGAGAACATCTGAATTCCAATTCATCTTATTACAGCTCTCTTTATCTACAGCAGTCTTTTACGTTTCAATCCTTCTAGAGCCTTGAATTTCAACAAGTAATCAGATGTAACTAGAGCCACATCTGCCAAGGTAATTAATGCAAGCCATACGAGGATAAACAGCCGGGAAAAATATCTTCAAACCATACAAGGATGAGAGTTGTATACAATTACACTACATACAAAAAAAAAGGAAACTACAAGGTTAGGAAACTGACAAACTAGGAAACTGCCCAACTAGGAAACTGACCGACAGAAACTAAGTCCTAATACACGTTTATACCCACATAATCCTATGTTCACAAGGTTGTGTTAATACAACATTACCATCTTTAATACTTTCACCTTCAATGTGAACTCTATATGACCTAATTCAGCATCAAATCCTGCATAGTACAGCTGGCTTTATGTGCGTCGAATATATATTTTTTTAAAGCCTAAGCAAAGACTGTCAGACAGAAAATCCGCGAAACAAAGCATCCACAAACCCTCCGGATTCTCTTAATTGATAAATTTATCAATATACCTCGATAATTGAGCTCAGATTATAGAAATTTCATACACAGTAAATCTCATGTTCATTGATGTAGAAGTCTACGTTATCTGTTCTTCCTTCTTAAAACTCAGAGATATTATTATCCTATCCTGATTCCCTTAATTAGACCATCCTTGCATTAAAATAACTCAAAACCTCCACAGCAATGTAGCTGTGGCTTTTCTTGGGGGTATCCATCCAAGGTCATCCTGCCTGGGTAGTGATTGACCCTGGTTTCAGCCTTCGTGGACTAAACTTTTTCTTAGGACCAAAACCAGAGAAAAGAACCAGCGGAAAATCCCCTAGGAAAACAGCTCCAGATCAATCATCGAGCACCTTCAAAACTCTAACTTTCTTGGAATCATTGGATGTTCACACAGAATTCTTCTTCTTTTGATGTTGGGTTGAATCCCAATTTCAAACGTCAACGAACCCAATTTCGGGCATAAAGTATCTCAATTCCTAGGCCCCTTTGCTGGTTGGCATCTTCAATCACAACCGATGAATTATAAAAAAAAAATCCATCTATGATCATAACCACGAAGCTGCAGGGATTGGGCGAAGATGCTCAGTAACAATTCCGTTTTGGAGGCAACCGTCAGTGTTTCATATCTCATTTGTACCCCGTAAAATCCAAAGCCATGTATTGATGATCACTTTCAAAACGAAAACCTCTATCTTGACGGTGATGAAAAGGTGGCAACTGTTGATGAGCAAAATGGAATATGATTAAGTTATTACGGTTCATTGAGGTGCAGTATGTGTTAAAAATTGCAGCCAAGAACATGTTGCTGCGAAGTCTTGCAAATTAGGTATTCCATTTCAGGTTAAAATTAAACTCACTGATGTCGTTGAGCCCTTTTTCACTTCAATTTGAACACTGAATCCGAGTGATCTCTTTCCAATACCAAATACGTGGAACCTTCAAAAGAGAAGTATCACAGCATATTACAACTTGACGGGGAAAAAATTGGTAGCAAATCTACTATAATTAGTCATAATAATGAAAAGAACGAGGTTATCTCTGAAACATTCTATCTCAGACTATAGTGTTTTTTGAAGAATCAATGTTTTTAAGAGCCATGTAAGCAATGAATCTAAAGATTTAAAGCCCCCTATGGTAGACGAGATGATCAGTTGTTAAACATCATCATAAAAACCCCCCACATTTCACTAAGAAACAGAATGAAGGCATTTTACTGGATTCGATACAATAATGGAAATTAATCCAGTAATCTCCGGATAATAGAAGAATTTTTTTTGAAGTAGAAACTAGGGATGAAAAGAAGAGCCCCTGATTGGGATCCAAAGATAGCCCGGTTTGATCCTAATCAGGTCAGCATTTGATCGTCCAAATCAGGCGTTTGATTAGGGAGGATAAGTGAGCCGATTACCTTTTTGTGGTCTGCAGGCCTTTATTATGCACGAAATATTAAGTTTACAGTAAATTGGTGATCCCTCACACCGTTCTGTCACCTTTACCAAGCAGCGGCATCTTAAATGTGTGTGTGTGTGTGTATTCCTGTGATTAAAAGCCTGCTGCCACCTCTTTAAGATTTCATAAATGTCTGTCCCTTAGACAAGAACAGACAAGATTTTATGGGTAAAAATTGGATTTTCTTTCTCTAGTTCGAAGAATTTTGTTGCCACGGAAAATATGAACGCCAAGAGAGTCAGTGACCTTACCATTCCCCAGGGAATCGAACACAATGTGCTGTGTTTGCCTTGCCTTTCATCAATTTATCAACTATTCAGAATCATTCAAGCCAAATCAGCGAGACTGCATGGTTCACACAATAACAGAAGAAAGAAAAGACAAGCAATTTAAGTCATTTTGAAGCTTACACATGTTTCCACAAGACGATGGAACACGACGTCTGGATCCACAAGGACAGCAGATAGGCTACATAGACAGAGAACAACAAACGTTGGACTGAAAAAAAAGAGAGTATTATCTGGGGAAAAAGCCTGAAAAGTTGAAAGGTCAGAAATTAATCAATTCTACGAGCAACTCTAAGTGAATATATAGTAAACCAAAGAAACCAATTCAAGAGAAAATGTCGGAGCCTTACATTTCTGTCCGACTGACATATAGTTAAGAAACCATTTCATTTACCCTCAAATCACTCACCACGAAGCAGGAAAGAGTGTTAAGCGATGGGTCAATTGGGTTATATGATCGGTGAAAGAGTGGAAAGAGTCTTTCCACTCTTTCACTGATGGAAAGAGTGGAAAGAGTCATTTTCCAAATCACATGAAAAAAAATTTATAACAAACAAGACTGTAAATTGGGTTGGGAAAGCATAAGGGAGCTGAAGTTCGTTCCAATAACACTAAATAAATTTACCCAGTATGGTATCATATATAAGATAATAATCAAGAAATTAACTGATAGGAATCAAGGCTAGATCACCTCAGTATGCTCAATAACGTGGCCATCTTGATCCTGCAGCCTACAGATTAACGTGCAATCAAATTCTCTGAAGGATATTAATTATCAACCAAAAAACAGGGCAGTTCTATAATGTGCAGAAGGAATTTAAACTGAAAAATAATAAAATGACGAACCGAGTTCTTCAAGCAAAGAAGATGTGGCCATGGGGAAAACCATGATCATTACGTGACAAAGCCATAATCATCTTTGACACGGAGAAAAACAAAATATAGACCGAAAATAAATGAGTATTCATAATGACGCGAGATGAAAGTTACATGCTGCAACCTGTTCACCAATGGCAAAAACCAAAGAACTCGCCGATTGGAGAAAATGGAGAGAGAGGGTCCTGATTCCCAATTTATGGTGCAGAAAATTGCATTATTATGGTAAGTAGGCTATTTTTTTAAGGCTGTTGAGCGTTTTTTTCTGTGGAATCAGGACTTTATAGTAAAAATCAAATCCTCCAGTTTTGGGTACCCAGGTAGAATTCAACTTTAGTCCGAGGAGATCCTAGACTTACTTGGTTTAGAGGAGTAATATGGTTTGTCAACATACTCAACATTGCAACATGATGGGAGTAACTAAAAACTATACGATGGAGAAATTATTCTGGCGGGAGAAAACTTTTGGTCACATTCTGACTTTTAAAAAAGCTGTTTGCATCCCCAGAATGATGACAAAATGTGAATAATAAAAGCGAATGCCACAATAACAACCCAACGAATGTAGATGTGTATCTGCCCTCGGTTCCATATATAAACAGAAACAAAATACTTGCCTTTCACATATTTTAACAACCTTAGCGCCTGAATCAGGTTCACATTTTCTCGTCTTCACAAAAAATTCTTCAGGCTTGTAAGGAACATCCTGAGTCAATGCCATTTAAATAAAGTCATGTTGTAAAATATACATAAATTAATTTCAGTCATTTCAAGATCCAAAGGAACTGAGAAAAGAAAAAGCATCACGGGATTCCACTATTAGAAATTGGGGTTCGAAGAAAATAGAGTTGTAGTTCCATTGGTGATCATTAAATGTCATTGTAATCAAACATCTGTCACAACACCACAAGATATACATAGAACATTTAAATCTATGTAAAACTGCGTAATTTTTTATCATTTATAAACGAATATACTGCATCAGGATAAAGGACAACATGTATCAAAGGAATTCAAATAAGTAGATCATAGATTTATTGGCAGATTGTAGTCTTATTCTAGAAGATACCCCATGAAAAGAGTTAGTCATCCTGAAACAAAAAAGTCTACTATGACACAGCTATCTGAGATAACTACCACAAGATAAAACGGAAAATCAATCCCATAGATAATCTAGAGGGCAACTCTTCTTCAAAAGTGGCGTTCATGTATTCAATCCCAAGCAGGGTGACCACTATTCAAGAGTTCCATTGGTAGGGAGTCAAATTGATTTTTGTGTCCCTTTTTTGGGAATTAGCATTAGAAACAAAGCAATTAGATGAACTCTGCTCCTTTTTCCCGGGAATTTGGAAGCCAAATACATGAAAGTAGGAAAAAACGTATTCTCCAATAAATCCTCTTCCTTGTCTGCTGCGGTGCATTACAGCATTGGAGGGCATCCTCTTCGTCGGCAAACAAAAATTAAGGAGAAACAAATCTATAATTTTCACTGTACCAGTATGGAAAATCGATGCGAATTCTCCATACCCGGATGTAGGTGATTTCGTAGAGCGCATAGGCGGCAGATTTGTTGATGGTGATGACTGGCGGTGACCTAATTGTTTGCATCTTGTTAGTAGAGTTCTCCTCTACTTCCACAAGCTCTGCTATGATGGAAGCTTCTCCACCACTCTGCAAGTAACCGGGGAAGAGATTGTTACCCAGGTTTTTCTTTGCACTAGGTTTCAGGACCTCCTTTCCTCAATGCTGGGAATAAAATCTCACCGTTCCGCTGGGGACTGCAAGGTCGACGACTACCTTCTTGCTGCAGTCCAAATGATCAGAGTCGGAAGCCTTGACGCAGGTCTCGAGCCGCGACTTGGAGAGTATCTCCACGCCTTCCGTACTGCTGCCGTCTCCGGCGAGAAGCAGCAAGCAGAAAAGATTAAGGGCCGGCGGAGGGGGACACTTCCTTGTTGCTGTCCAACGCAGGAACGCCAACGATTGAAAGAACGTGTTCATTTCTCCAGAAGAGAGAGCAATCAGAACGGCAGAGGAGGAAGAGACGAAGAAGAAGAAGAAGAAGAGTGGAGACAGGGGAGAGAGTTTCCAGATGGAGGAGATTGAACATCCTGCGAGACGGCGGTTGTGATTCGTAACCGTCTGTTGGAAGCACCGGTTGTGACCTCGGTATGTATATTTCGAAAGATCAAATCTTTATTGTCGGGGGAGCGGAGGAACGTCGGGGCCTCCCCCCCAATCACCCTGCACTCCTCCAACAGCGGCAGCGAAACGGAGGCCTACCTGCATCCACAGGATTTCCAGCCGGGTCGCTGCCGGAAACCTTCGCAACGTCCTGGGAGACTACATGGGCGCTGTCGGAGCGGTGGAAGTGGACTCCGAGGCCGTCGGCTACGTTGAAGCCTCGTTGTGGGAGGTATAGACGGGGTTGCAAGCGCGTGGCAACCTCCACCATCGGCTCTCTCCCCCTTAGCGGACAGAAGAAGAGCAAAAGAAGAATCTCCTTCCTCTTCCTCTCACGTCGTCATCGACGCCTGAGAGATCATGGAGAACTCGACGGCGCCTTCCCGGATGCGCTCATTGACCTCCTCCCTACACCGTCGAGGAAGGGGCCAATTAGGGGAATTCTACGAAGCCCACAGTGAGAGGAAGCACTCCTCCGAGAAGTTAGTCCGTGGCTTCCGCCGGCGGGGATCCCTCTCCTCCTCCTCCATGCTCTCTGCCACCTGCGAACTCAACGAGATCGTCTTCTACACCACGTCGCCGAAGGAACTGCTTGAGAGGCTCAAGGTACAAGCGGACACGAGGGAGGTGTCCATGGACGTGGCCCCTCGGAGAGAGCTCCAGGCTGGGCGGCGGAAGAGCCCTCCCCCCGGGCAGAGAGGACCCATGCATTATATTTGCCATAGCCTTTAACTCTCTCGTACGCCACATGCATGCGAATATCTTGCACCATACCCCCAGAAAAAAGAGTCTATTATAAACTTACACGTTGACCTTATTTATACATAATAATTAGGAAAAATGACTTAATTTACAGAGAGCGGACCCGACCTGAGGAGATGAATATGCTGTTTATTTTTATTTTTTAAGAAAAATAATTTTCAGGTGGACTATTTTCGCCAATTGGAATACGATTCAGACGGCGGTCAACGTCAGAATTAGAGCTGCACACCGGTTGGGTTAATCGGAAAGTTCTGATTTTTCCAAGATTAGCCTAGTTGTGGCGGCGGCGCTGGAGAGTGGCGCCCCGACCATCGGCGGCCGAAGACGCGCCGCCGTGTGCTGCCGCGGGCAGAAGGTTGTGAGATGTCCCTGCCTGCCGACGCATCGTTCAATGAACAGAAGGCCTACCTTCCTTCACGGATAGCCAACCTGTCCCCTGCGACCACAGCTAGTACCTACAGTGCTTGCTCTAATGGCGGCTTCTCCGCGCTGTGAAACCTGGCCGATTTACAGCCGTGCCGTCGCCCCCAGACAACCGAGCTATTTCTACGTTTCCTGTAGATGACGAAGCTCTCTCTCTCTCTCTCTCTAGCTTTACGCTACGCCTGCTGTTCTTCCGTCGACCTTTCTTTAAGAATATCCGGAGATCGGGAACCGGAGTCAATTACCCAATAATGGTTCACATGGAATCGAGAGAGCTGACCGAGAAGACCAAGAGTCTGACCGCCAACCACCCTCACACGGCAATTTAAGGCCGGCTCGCCCACCCCTCCAGCGAAGACGCAGAAAGCTTCGGATTTGTTTCCAGTCGATGCTAATCACGTTGCAATAATCAGCACCGGCGATTTTTTGTTGTCTGCTGTAAACACAGAATTCCATCGATGATTTAGCGTTTAAATGGTCTGCGATTCATATCATCGATGATTAATTGCGATAGTTTTTCCATCGATTAGCTGATTACTCCCCACAGAATTCCCCTCCCCCCTCCTCTCCCCGCTCTCTCTCTATATATGGTGACATGTGAATCTCTGAGAGCGATTCTTGTTCCTCTGAAACAGTCGTCTGCGCTTCCTCTCTCTCTCTCTCTCTCTCTCTCTCTCTCTCTCTCTCTCTCTCTCTCTGTGCTGTCTTCTGTAAAGCTCGGGCTTTGATATCAGGGTTTGGTTTTCCCGCCTGCATTTTCTGCAGTTCCTGGTTTGGCAGCCAGCCACCTGAAGGCGTAGGTACCGCGCAGCCTCGTGGCTTCGGCAGCGGGAGACAGCGGTGTGGCGGGAGGGTAGTGATGGTGGGGAAGATTCATGCGGGCTAGGGTTGGAGGGCAGGTGATGGGGAAGGCGGGGAGGTGGCTGCGAGGCCTGCTGCGGGGTAAGAAACCGGCGGCCGGGGGGGAGAACCAGAGGCAGGTGAAGGAGAAGCGGGGCTGGAGCTTCGCGCGGTCCTTCCGAGACGTGGAGCGGCAGAGCGAAGGGGACGAGGCGGCGGCGGCGGTGGTGGTTGATGAGGTCAGTAAGGGGGCTTCCTACTGGGAAGGAAGCCCGAGGCCTCACGCCGCCGCCTCCGCGCCGCCTTCCCGTGCAGCCGCCGGCAGCCCCATCTACCGTGCCGCATCGCCGGTGGCGGGGGAGGACCACCAGAACAAGCGGGCGATCGCAATGGCTGCTGCCACAGTGGCGGTGGCAGAGGCTGCCGTCGCCGCAGCGCAGGCAGCGGCGGCGGTGGTCAGGCTGACGGGCGGCGGGCGGTGCCCTGGTATATGTGTCGCCGGAGGCAAGGGCGCGCTGTGGGCAGCGGTTAAGATCCAGGCCGCCTTCCGAGGATACCTGGTCAGCATTCTCCCAACCCACTCTCCCTCTCCTTCTCTTGCTTCTTCCTGTAATTTTCTCCTGAAACCCCCCTTCCATTCCTTCCCAGCTTCTTCTTCTTCTTCCTCTCTTTCGCTTGATCAGAGGACAGTTATGGCGGGAAAATTACAGTCGCAGTGCCACTGCCTTATGCTGTTCATCCTCCCTAGCAATGGCTATCTTCCCCATCTATCTCCATTTCCCTCTGCCCCCACTCCGCCGGCAACCCTCGTCCTCAACCTCATCAACATCCAGCGAGCACAACAGGGGAATAACCAATCAACCTCCAGCTCCTCTGAGCTGTGACATTCCATCCCCGTCTTCCCCCTCTCCGCCGGCAACCCTCGCATCCGACTCACCAGCATTCAACGAGCAACAGGGGAATAATTGAGCTCCATGCCCTCCAAGCTGTGGCATCGGTCGTACGCAGGTGCTTCCCCCGCGTCGACCCATCTCTCGCTTTCCCTCCCCAGTACCTCCTTAGGGTTGCAGGTGGGTTGAGGGCACAGTACTTTCTTAGGTTGCCAGTCTGGGAAGCACCCTCAGCGAGGACGCGTCGTTTTCCTTCTTTGGCGCATTGAGGGGTACCCTACGACCGGCTTCAGCTACTCTGCCCCACTTGAATGGCGCGTCCCCGCGGGCGACAGAGGTCGTCGTGGTCCTCAATTCCGTCTTCCTGTTCCTACCCCAGCCATTAGATTCCCTCTGGTTTTTACATGCGAGAGCAGAAGCCGGGGAGTAGCCTGGTTCTTCAGCATGGAGGCCTCTTCTTTCTCTTCGTCTTGGATGGTGGAGAAAAGTTTAAAAAATTTACACAGGCGACGTTCTGGATTAGGTTTCCCTAATCTACCAACATCCATCAAGAGGTTTTAGATCATGGCTCTTCAATGGAGCTCATCTCTTGTTGTTGGTTCTAGGCGAGGAGAGCTCTGCGCGCGTTGAGGAGCCTCGTGAAGCTGCAGGCGTTGGTCAGAGGTCACATTGTCCGGAAGCAGGCGGCGGAGACGCTGAGATGCATGCAGGCGCTGCTTAGAGCCCAGGTCCGGGCGCGCTCATGCCGCGGGGCTTCATCTGAGAATCGCCTTCCCGGCCATGAATCCCGGCAGATCCGTCTGGTAGCCATCCCTCCTCTGTTCGTTCTTCCACCTTCCCCGATCTGCTCGGGCATTTTCCCCTGAAGATCTGTTCTTTCAGGACCCTCCGACGCCTCAGAAATGCGAACCTTCTTCAACTCGCTCCAGCCCCCTGAAGCTCGATAAAGTCAGCCATGTCAAGGTACCTCTCTCTCTCTCTCTCTCTCTCTCTCTCTCTACGGTGTTTGTTCTTGATGGGGATTTGGGTTTGCAGAAGGCTGTGGAAGCCGACAGGGGGCAGTGCTGGAACTGGCTGGATCGGTGGATGGAGGAGCGATACTGGGAGAGCAGAGAAGTATCATCTTCAAGAGCAGACGGAGCGACCGACGAGGACGAGACGAGCGACAAGATCCTGGAGGTGGACACCGGGAGGTCTCACCTGAACTCCAGGCGGAGGGCGGGCCACAACCACAATGGCCGGAGCTTCGCCGCCGTGCAGTACTCGACGCCATCGAGGGACTCCACCGCCGCCGCGGCCCTTTTCACCGCCCCGAGCCCATCCTCTGGCGAAGGCAGGGAGGCCTACGAGAGCCCCCAGCTCTACTCGGTGTCTTCCCGGCGGGGTCCTCTCACCCCCGCCAAGAGCGACTGCTCCAGGAGCTTCTTCAGCGGGCTCTCGGAGTACCCAAGCTACATGGCCTACACGGAGTCCTCGAAGGCGAAGTTCCGCTCGCAGAGCGCGCCGAGGCAGCGGCCGGAGAGCGAGAAGCCCGCCGCCTTCCAGCGGGTTCCGGTCGTCGGAACCCGCTGCGGGCACTCGTCCTCGTCCTCCTCCCAGAGGCCGTCGCCCTCATTCCACGTCAAGCTCGCTGGCAGAGGTTACCCCGGCTCCGGCCGTCTGGATAGTTTGGGAATGCCCATCAGATACTAGCTATCGTCCTCTCTCTGTATCTACGTCTGTCTCTATCTTCTGATATTTCCGCCGTTCTCTCGACTTGCTTACCGTCTTCCGCCGCCGGCGAACAGCCAGACGACGGCAATAATAGCCCCCCGACGTCGCGAACCAGCCATGCTCCGGCATTCCGATTGGGGGAACGACTTCACGAGCGTACAGAGAGCTCTGTCGCCGCCGTACGTCGGTTAACCTCCCGGCGGCAGGGATTTACTGCGGCGGTGGGGTCGCTAAGCCCATGCCGCGACAACAGTCAATGCAAGTCGACGACAGTGATCTTCTTTTCAGTCTGTATCATCGTCCTTCCGCCGCAGCAGCAGCAGCGCCACCTGCGCTGTGACTGGTCGGGGTCCACCGGTGGACCACCGTCTACGGCCCGGAAGAGCTCCGGCGGTGATATCGCGAAGCCTCGTAGAACTGGAGAAAAGGAGGGAGGTTTATTGGTTTCACCGATCTGTACAGGGCCCTGGTAATCGCCTTCCTTATTTGCACCTCCGTCTTCCTCCGATCCCAGGTCAAGGAATGCTGCAATTCTCGGCCACCCATGTCGAAAACAGAGAACTTCAGAGCCCTTAAAAATAGAGAGAGAAAGAGGGGACGGGTTGCGATGTCTACAGACGTGGCGCAGTCGGTGTTGGGGTCGACGATGAAGCCGAGGGATATGCCGCAGAGGCCCGGCAGGCGGCCGACGGCGGTGGCGTTGGGGTTGTACGTCGTAATGATGGCCATCAGGCAGCTACACGCCGACCGCCGGTTGTCGGCGGAGTTGGCGATGGTGTGGAGGCTCGCCACGGCGTTGCAGCAAGCGGTGCCGGCGGCCGGCGAAGGGACGCCGTAGGTGATGTACCCGGTGCAGCTGGAGACGAGAGTGAGCACCGTGCTGCAGTCGATCAACCCCTCCGCCGCCTGCCCGCCACGCGGCAGCAGGAGGAGCAGCCCCACGGCCACCACCGACGCGACGGTGGAGGACCTGATCGCGGCGGCGGCCATCTCCCTCCCCCCCGTCTCCTCTCCCATCTCCTCGCCATGGCTTCTGTTTATAAGGTCCCTCTTCCGACGGCGGAGGGTGGCCATTCTCGAGTTTGGTAAGTCACTCGAGAACTCTTCCCTTTGCCCTGCCTTCACGTGACCCTGATGAACCCAACCCCCCTCCCACCCCTTCTCCAAACCCCAAGCCAAGGGGCTGACCTGCTCGGAATACCTGTCTGCTCCCACGAATCCGCCGCCGAATTTTTTTTAAAAAAAAATCAAATAAAGTTTGTACCCCCACATATTTGCATGAAATGGGCTCGTCAACTCTCTCCTGGATTCTGTTTCTTGAAAAATCAAGGTCAACGCACAGCCAGAAAAGAACCACAGGGGTGAGATGGATTGAGCATGAACAAAAGGGTAATAATATGAACAAGCCTGGATGAAGTAAGGAAGGCTCTCGTGGAAGAAAGAGAGCTTATCTCAACTATGTACACGAGTATGGTCAGAAACAAAGACCCCAGCTGATGATCGCGGGCGGATCCAAGAGCATGGGAGTAACCCATCATTCAGTAGTCGCACTGCCACTTGGATGTTGGCACGCAGTTGAGGTATCGGCACCAGCTGCAATGCTTGTTCGCGTTCACTCCCGAGAAAAGCATCGCCAACCCAGCTGCAAATCTGAGAGAGAGCGAGAGAGAGAGAGAGATTATTGAATTAATGTTGTACACTGACTCCTCGAAAATCAGAGATATGGGCAAAATGATGCAAAAGGTATATGATAATGTTGACAAATTATTCAGTGTTTCTATATATACCCAATACAGTATCCTATGAATCTATTCCCCATGTGTCAAGACCCAGATAATCTCTCTAAATCGAGGTAAATCGATGAAAACCGGCGAAAATCAAGAAAAATAAATAAGCAAATGCTTACCCAGATACCAGCAAGATAAAAGCAGATAGCAGCAGCATGCGCTGATAAAGGTTGTGCTTTGACTTCGGACGAATCGTGTTTTGACTTCTGGGGGCAGAATTCTGCCTCTCAATCCAACCAAACTGTGGCCGGAGCAAGAAGACAAAGCCTAGAAGAAACCCACTCAGGAAGCCTCCAATGTGAGCAAAATTGTCAACGCGAGGTAGAATCCCAATGGCCAGGTTGATGAGAATGATGACTGACAGGGAGAACAGTGCCGCAACCTGCACCAAACACAGGCACTACGCCAGTAAGACCCCCTTCCCTCCCTCCTGCTTGAAATATTATATGAGATAGAGCACGAAACAGGAGTGGACCCACGCCTTATTGGTGTAAATGGTCCAGTTCGTGAGAAGCTCGGCTAGCATGGCTCCGAGGAGCCCAAAGAGCGCCCCCGATGCGCCAACAGAGATACTTCCCCTGATGAACAGGGATGAGAGTACACTGCCACCAAGTCCTGATAAAAGATAGATTACCCCAACGCGAACTGCAAAATGACGAGGAAGAAGTTAGATGCAAAGATTGTCGGATGAGGATTCCTTCATTGGTATTATGAACAAGAGAAGGGATCACTGGAGTTGACTTTGACTAACAGAGATGACAACCATGCTGGCTTATTGATCTAATAAGAGTAGGCTACTTGGATGATGCCTCACCGAATCCGAATTGCTGCTCGAGGCGAATCCCGATGAAAAGCAGGCTCAGCATGTTCGTGATGAGATGAATCAGTCCGGCATGCAGCCAAGGACATGTAACAAGCCTCCATCCTTGATGTTCGCGGACGACTTCGCTCCACTCGAGTGCACCTAGCTTCACCAGACTGAGCTAGAAGGAAACAAGAAAATCATCACTCGCTATACTCATTCAGTTCTTTGGAGAAGAAAAATAATCAGGTTATATTTATGAAGAGAAAATGCGAGTTTAATTTTCCTTCGTTTTTTCCCAACCATTCGGCAAGAACATAAGAACTGCTGAGTATCTCAAGGGAAATCATTTAAACCCAGAGGCTAATGGATCTCATCATCAGAAATCTTCTCCATTATCCACTATTGATCATTCTTCCTCTGTTAGAAAGTGATCCTGCCCTGGTGAAATATAACCTGTGGTTGTCGGAAGAAATGGGAAGAGCATATTAATCTCTCAAATAATATTAATCCAAGGAGGGGATATTAATCCATGTTCTTGGCATCCAACGGCAAGAACATATTATCCAGCATTCATCCCTTTCTCTGGGGAAGAAGATCCACTAGTCATGACCCCCCTCACTTGGACCGATCAATGTGGATTCATCGTCAACCAAAATCGGGTCCGCATCTCGAAGATGCACAGTCGGGCATTCCTTGGAAGAGAGAGATCTTCCAGCACAAGGCGAATGGCGCCTCTACTCTAATGGCAATGGAGGCAGGTAAGAAGACAGGAAACACAAGCAAAGACGCCATGACGGAGCAGAAGGGTGGGAAGATAACATACGTAGCAGAGGAAGGACCGAGGAGTGGGTTCTCTCGCAGGGGCTGGAAGGAGAAGCGGCGGAGGAAGCCACCGGCGACGCATCCCCCGTAGATTCTTGGGTGATCAGGACAGTTGTTGACGTACATGGTTACGAGGAACATGACGACGTTCGCCACCACAAACATGGGGACTATCCACGGCGTCCAGAACGACTCCTCCCTATCCACCGCGAAGTAATCAGGCACTCCTCCAGCGTACCCCCCGCTCTTTCCCTCTCCCCTGCCTCTCTCCACATCCTGGTTCGCCATCTCCCCTCCTCCTCCTTCCGCCACCGCCTGCTCTACCTTGCCTCACTTTATACACTCCTCCGAGGTACGGCGGCGCTGTCAATGCGGAGATTAGGTGGCTCAAGAGATGGTTCCCTCCCTCTCTGAGCTGTGCCGCATTCCTGTCCCCTCCACTGGTCCCTCCGCTGCTTTCTCCGAGAAGAACCCTTCACAGACAAACCTTCCCTCCTCCTGAGGCTTTGCTTGCAAGGGAGCTGGTTGTTGCTAGCGGCGGAGAGACGCTGAGGAAGAAGGCGGCGGAGAGAAGCAGCGGAAGACGACTTCTGCTTCCCATCCGCTGGTCATTATGTCAAATGACCCAATTACCCCTTATCAGAGCCGTTAGCCACCGCGTACGGTATCGTGTCAATTTTATATTGGAAAAAGATGCGGTGCTGCGCCGCGTTGGCCCGTGTAAACCGCGCCCGCCTGAATCTCCAGCGAGTCGCCCGGGTGCACTCATCAACACGTGAAGAGCATTTAATTCCAGACCAGATCGCACGATATGCGAAACTTTTATAGCAACAAGAAATATACGATACTAAGAGTAAGTTGCAGCATCGATGTACGGGATAAACTGAGCTCGGCCAAAAGCCTGCTCTTTCTCTCCCTCTCTCTCTCTCTCCCCCTCCCACTCTGTCTCTCTCATGTAGTCTCTTTTCTCTCTTTCCCACTCTCTCTCTCTCTCACTTGGCGGCGTCTAACGCCGGGGGGGGTGGTTGAGAGAGAATCGGTCCTTCCTATTTCTTGCATGGAGATGCGGCCATCTACGTGAAAATGATGGCTGATAAGAAAGAATTCAAACGATATTTCGGGCGGGGAAGGATGGGTTTTGCGATTCTTCGCACTGGGTTCAGTTCATCCTCTCCTCCCCCGCCGGCCACGGCCACGGCCACGGCCACGGCCTCCGCCGCCGCCGCGCCCTCCCTTGCCGTAGAAGCTCGACCTATCTGACTTGAGGCCGAGAGGGTGGACGCTCCTCCGCTTGCCCTCGCGCTGATCCTCCCGGACGTCCCTGCTGCTGCCCTTCTTGGAGCTCCTGGAGAAGAAGGTGATCTCTCGGGAGCCGCCGGGGCCGAGCTTCACGTCGGCGGCGCCACCGGGCGCCCGCCGCTCCTGGCGGGCAGCTCGTTCGCCCAGCGGGAGGGCGTCCTCCTCCGCTAGGGACACCCTGTTCAGAAATGCCTCCGCATGGCGCTCGTCCTTCACCTCATAAAGCCTGCAAGTCGGAAGAGAGCAGGGGTCAACAATCATGAACGAGGGTGGAGCTGCAGATGAACGGACCAATCAGAAGAAAGTCAAAGCCTCAAGAATATAAGTAACATCCTCTGAATCTCTATCATAGATCATTGTCACAGGGTAGAAAAATGTCCCACCTTGGGGTCTTTGTGCTCGCTTTCCTCGCTCTGGGTTTCTCGCCATTGGGCAGATCGTCTGAGGAGGCAGAAGCTGCTGGAGCATCTGAGTCGCTCAGGCCATCATCTCCTTCGTGTTCATCTTCCAAAACTGGCTCAAAGTGTTCCTCAATCAGAGAAGGCCTCTTCTTGTTCCTCAACGAGTGAGCGTGCCTGGAGATGTACTCCTCAGACGTCTCGTCCACTTCGAAGTCCTGTCAAGGATGCAGAAGGTATAGAAGAACGGGTATCAAATCAATGAAGTTTTCAATGATAAGATATCGAAGGTATAGAGAGAGCAGAATGGAGCAGCCAAAAACCTCAGAATGATCTTGTAAAAATGGAAAAGTCCGAGATAAATTGGGTGAACAGCCGAAAAAATATTCTTGAAATAAGCAAATTTACGAGAAAAAAAAGCCAGACACCAGCATAAAGGAAATGCAGAGAACTAGAAATCCATTTTTCTGTGGATGGAAAAAAGGCCCCATAAGCCTAAAAGAAATGCAGGTTGACAACGTAAATGCCGAGGCACAAGTAAATTTGTCTCGGAGATCATTGAAATAATTAATCAAGCATCAAATTCGGGCAAAGCCGTTGACTTTGAGCAATGGCTGGAATTGATCATGCATCTTGATTGATCTTCAGCTGGAATGAACCTTAGTAAGAAAAGTGTAACTTGGGGGGTGCAATGCTGCAATCCACGACTTTAGTCAAATAATTATTAGTGCTAATAAAATCATCTAAAGCTCCAGAAATTGGGATTCCTGAGGTTCAAGAAAAGCTCACAGATTCAAATGATACAAACAGATAAAGCCTGACACAAATCCACAACTGGGTATGGAAAAAAAGTAGATCATTTTTATGTATAAGCAAAAACTCTGACACCAATTTTCTATTTATCTCAAAAATAATGTTATTAACGAAAATGGAATCAATCATTTATGTCATCAACAAAATTTAAAAGCATTTAACCAGCCTTTTCCCAGACAGAAGACCATAATCTACTGATTTTACCTTATCCTCAAACATTGCCGAAAAACGTTCATCCTTCAACAGTTCAGTGCGCACAACCTTCCTTTTATTTGATGACTTTTTCTTCTCAGAAGCATCATCCTTGTCAATATCACCTTCTTCAGCCTCCGGATTGTGAAGAATGCTTGCTGCATACGACCTGTTCACTTTAGGTAGCTTTCGCTTTATCTGCAACGGAAAATAAGCCATTAGAACAATGAAACAACTTCTGGGCTGAACCTTATAATCCATGATGCATATTCACAGAATCTGAGCTAAAGCTTCTCAAAACTGTCTTATGGCACATTCCAGTACAACAAGCACGAGACGGGTTTTTCTGAGCTTCTCGTACAGTTTTGGTTCAACAATAGAAACCTAAGAACTCCAATGGAGTTTCAACGTCATTTATTCTGCCCAAGCAAAGTCCCAATGAAAGATAGCACCTTAATCTTATACCAAAACCGCATCCACGAATTTTGACCAGCTAAAACTGAAATTGAGAGGCAATTCTGTTCGAATGGATGAGCATTAATGACAACAAACAGAAATAATGTTCTAATGAAGAAAGGTATTGTCCATCATAACTGGAATCGCCATCTGTCCTAATGAAGAATAGATTTCGTCCAAGAAGATGGATACAGTGACAACTGGAAGATTTGCCAGAGCAGACAGCCCAATTTTGCCAAAAAGCAAGTTCTTGAAAGAAAGACGGGGTACCCAGAAAAAAAATCCTAAAAAATCAAGTAAACATTCAAACAGAAGAAGGAACGAACCGTAATACGAGCAGCACGTTCAGCCTCAAGCTTCTCTTCTTTTTTCTTCTCAATATATTCTTCATATTCAAATGGATTTGCCAAAGCTCGTGCCTTAAAAAGAACAACCAGCAAATTATGGATCACAAAAAAATGGGGCAAGGCGTTTGGAACAAGAAGTATCCTCTGGATTTATAATTTAATAATGGCATGCATTTGGTAGACTTGACTTACTATTCCGCTTCAATCACTGTACACATCCATTCTAGAACATATATTCGAGATAATTAGCAGCAGTTTTCAAAACAACTTTAGATTAACAGGGCCACCAATCCTAGAAAACAATGATCACGCCGATATTTTATGCAAAAGTGAAATTACCCAAAGAACTATGCCAGCAATAAGCTTTACCAGCAAATTTTAAATTTCGAACTCAAATCTACCAAAGGAAAACTGTGGAGAAAAATATTGAATTGTACTATGCCAGAAAGCAAGCTCCATATCATAAAGGGGCGACACATCTGATAAGATAATGTTGGACCAAATGAAAGAACGACAGCAAGAAAATTTAGAAATGATACAGGTTCTGTAAGAGAACAGAGGAGGAATGATATCCAGACTCCTTAATGGAAAAGACTCCCATTAATGTGCGACAATAGATACACGCCATATTACTTACTGCGTGCAGGAGTGTAATTAACCCTTCAAACTAGGCGTAGGAAAACAGAAAATTAATTCCATAAATATGCAAAGGATATCAACGCAAAATATGCAAAGAAAGTAATCAAGCATAGACATTTTTTCCTTGAGAACAGAAGTGCCGGATAATTTGCAGGTAAGAAAATGTTGATAAGTAGGTAGAAGCATCTGAAAAAATAAAGAGGCAACAGAACCCAAAAAAGAATCTGAACAGAAAACTATTCCATTTATTGATGTAGACCACTCAGGAGGGGAGAGCCTTGCAGAAAAGCAGATTATGGGCTGTATTGGAAACCAATATTCATTTTCTCGTGAAATGAGAGGTGAACGTTTCACTGCTCTTTACTGAACTGTCACAAGCATGCACTAGTTAGGATAATTACAGCTTTCAATCATTCTTTTAAGTTTCAAACTTTATTATTATGCCAAATGATGAGATTTCTGCACTGTCACACAGTTACGTAAATAACCGGGTGAGGACTGACTTATAGAACCAAGGACAAATAGGGCTTAGATACTCGAGACTTCTACTCTCAAATGAGCGTACAATATCTACCCCCTCTATAAGTACTACCATCCACCTCTCTCAGACGACAAGCATACCAGAAATATTTTGACATGTCTAAGTAGTTCACAATTGTCGGTTCAGCATTCACCATGTAACAATATCCTTCCATATGGTCATAGCTTCAGTTTCGGTGCTACAGAATGAGGAAGATGGGAAGCCTCACTCCAAGACAAGCTTTGTATCGCAGTGCATCTCAATCACAGGAAATATTGTGAAGAATAAAAGGACAATACCATATTTCCTACAACACCACGTTTTTAAAGCTCTCCACAAACGTTTCAATGCGTTTGAAAAGTTATGTATTGTTTCTCCGTTTTCTAAGACATAAATCTCCGTTGTCCAATATCATCTGCACCTTTTTGCGCAAATCATAATCCCCAGAATGACAAGTCTTTAAACAAAATCTCCTCAGGCTTTCTCATAACACCCATTCATGTCTTCAATTCCCCCTTCTAGTATCACAGACAAACAAAACATTTAGTCACCCTTTTCTATGTCATCACAGAGTGAAGCCATTTGTCTCCCTTCCTGAAATATCCTCATTTCCTTTACAGTACTGAAATATTTTTTGCTGTATACAATCCACCACACTGAAGAGATTTAACAGCACTGAAATATTTTTTTTCCCAATGGCCTGGTTCTATCCTCATATGCATCTGTATGGTTCGCATGCAAAAGAGAAGTAACGAAAATTCTAGAATTCAATATTAGCTGCCTTAATCTCTCTCCTTTACAGCATTATTGGTCCTTCTTACACACGGTAACCACCAATTCATAATCGTTCTCGTTTAGATGTCTTCAGAATAACCCATTTCTTCCCACCATGAGCCATTCTCTTACATAGGGTGCTGTTAAGACATAGGGTGCTGTTAAGACTGTCACCACTGCCAATAAGGGGAAAGTAGCTGCTCCCTAATACATGATCGAAACCTTGCCTATCTTACCCAACACATGAAATTATAATTGAATTATTGTTGAAGAGATAAATCTTATATGCAACATGTAGGGCCATTTCACCACTATGAAGAGGGAAAAAAACCGAAGAGCTCTAGTCAGGTTGAAAAATGCTTACTAGGGTGTGAAAGGATGCCTGCAGCGGGTAGAATGAAAATTCAGTTCTGTGAGAAATGTTACTTTTGTGAATCAAGTCCAACAGCTATTGACCCCAAATTTATTGGTCTGGCACCTTCTCATATGAGAAATTAATGTCCACAGCAAGCACCTAGAAGAGAGCTCAGCCCTGAAGGGTACATAGAAGGGCCTAGCCAGGAAGAAGGAATGGTAAGGGTGGACGCCACTTGTACGCCTACTTTTCTGGTCGGATGGCTGTAAGGCGGGCTAAACCTCCATTCAATATCCTCACGAGTCATTATTATCTACTGGCTGACAGTTTACGGTAAATAAATCGCCTTTAATTTTAAGATTCGCAATTGACTGTATGTTTTTTCAGCTAGGCAAGTACTATCAGTTTTTTATTTGTAATGAATCAAGAACTACTGACAAGCTACTAGAAAATATATTCTAAAAGAAATAAGAATCTACAACGTGTTTGGATAACCGTGATAACAAAGTAGCAATACCTTCTTATATTGCTGAAGGTTGATAATGTAGCCGTGCAAATATGGGTTCACAAGATTGGACGATTTTAAATATCCCAAATTTAACTTTTCAAGCTCTTCTTCAGTCACAAATTTTACATCCTCAAATATCATCGTCTCAGCATTTTCCTCCTCATCCTGTCAAAGGGAACAAAGGAGGAACATAAAAAAGGAGCAAGTCAAGGCCATGAAAAATATATTTTATTTTCTTTACATAAAAATTGTTTCCTTAACCCAAAATTGTGGCACTAGGAAAGCAGAAAGGATCATCTCACCACTGTCCTGTCAAGGTCTTTAATCCACTTTGGGGCAGGACCAAGAGCAGGCACGAAATAGGAAGGTATCTGACTATGATCAAGAGCAAACAGCATCAAGCCACTCCGAGGAAAGATGCAAACATCGTTGATATTTCCACTACCTTCACCACTTGGTTGAATGCTGGTCAAATTATCTCCCTGGAAAAACGAACAACAAATTCTGCATCACAATAGGTAGTTGAATGGCTCAAATTCCGCTAAGAAATGAAATTACAGAGAATAAGTTCATGCCTAAAGTAAACATTGACAGCTACTGTTCTCCAGCTTAAATTTAACAATTCTTTTTCCCAAGCATATGAGGCAATCAAAAGCCAAAAAAAACAGTAGACAATTGGATAGCATAAATTTCAATATGGGCTAAGCCGCTTATTCATTCAATATCAAAATAAGAAAGGGATTTAGAAGTAAATTTTTCCTGTACTCTTTCAGAGTACAGGGAACGGTAGGATACTCCCAAGTTATTATAGCTTATTCTGATTAGCATGCCTTTCCATATGGGAGAAAATACCCATTCTATTGGTTTAGCTTATTTAAAGGTTGAAGCCCTTTCAACTGGAAACCAAAAGTTTTGCCTTTTAAACATGTGTATGTTCTTCTCATTCCATAAAGCTCAAAGGGCCGCTTAGAGGATAAGCCATCATCTTTTGCAATTGTCTATTTGAAGCATCCAATACCAGATGACGCCAGCATATGCCTGTAGAGTGGTGTACCATCTTTTAAATCTCACGTGAGAATGACCAACCTAGGAAAAAAACTCCAAGGCTTCATCTAGCTCGCCGCAAAAGCCCATAATAAACTGACACTCAGATATAACTTGACATAAACTAGGGCCGCATGTTTTCACAAAAAATATTCAAAGAAAAAAAATTCATACAGTTAATACGGAATGCATATTCTAAAAAATAGAGTTAAATTGGAACTAACAATGAGAAAAATACTTTGAACAAATGCTAGCAGCATCAGGATCCAACAAGAAGTAAAGTAGAAGAAATTTTATTGACAACATTTTTTTCCTGACAACCAGAACTAGTCACAGATTCGTTTGAAGAAAACAAGCGCAATGGAAATTACAGGAAACCGGTATCGGGAGGATAGCAAGAGACAAAAGGAAATGTCTAAATTCAACACCTAATATGAACTACGTGTATGGGTCTAAACTTCTTTTGGAGATGGTGAAACTACATTTCATAAAGAAAATCATAATAAAGTACACACACTTTTGTGCCCCTCCTAAGAGACAAGATAATCCCAAAGTAAACCCCAGGAATAACTACAAAAAAAGTTCCCCACCAACCCTACTGTGATGAAGGAACATGTCGCCACGTTCAAACTCCAGAAATCATATGACTTGTCATGAAAATGACTACGAATTCTAGTACCAATTTTTTAATCGTCATAAAGTTCTCAGAATTTGCCCTCTGTTCGCAGCAAATAGCCCAAAGAATAAAAGCTACCTCAATCCTAATGCAATCATGTGTAAGCAACATCTGCTAGAAGAGCCCATTTTAGGAAAGATGGGACAATAAGAATCCACTTCAACACCAGGGATATTAGCAAATTAAACACCAATCATGCAGCATCTACCAAGAAATAACCTTACCGTATCAGGATCCCAAATATTGACAATATGACAATCGGCGCTGATCAATTTTGGCTTTACCGAATTGAGGGTCTGATGCCATTTTATGTTCACTATTGCGCTGTCATTCCTATATATTACATATAATCAAAAAACTAAGTAATTCTCTCAAGAGAAATGGAAAACGGATATAAAATGTAATTGGGGAACTGTAGAATCCGCAGACAAACTTACTTGTGATCCTTCTCTCTGATAGGATAAGAAGAACGCAAGTCATAGATTAGTACCTGCACTTCACAGAACTTGAACAATAAGGACAAAAATATTGCAAGACCGCCCTCAGTTCGAAAAAGGAAATTGATTGATCATCGTCAAAACATTTGCCAATAAGTACCAAAAAAACTAAGGAAACTGTAATCGATGACAGCATATTTTTGGTAGGTGTTGTAAATTAATTCAATACAAAAAGGTATGTAATCGATTGTTGTTTTTAAAAAGGATGAGATTCAAGCTTTCGAACAAGCTTTAGAATATTTACAAACACCGAAGCATGGAGAAAATAATGCTGACACCTTTCTCCACGTTCCACTCAATGCCCAAGTGGAAGAACAAACTAGATGACCATGCCACATCTGCCATTAGTAACAGGAAAATAGAGGCAAAATAGGACAAAATAGAGTCAAACAAAAAAAGAATTGAACTTTCTCCTTCAAATTCATTGGCGAAAGAGACAAATTGTTATTCATGAAAGAAAGCTTGAAAGATTCTCCCTATTAAGGGTTCGGAAGTTTGAAATAGGGATCAGAGTCACTTGGCTGAAATCTGATATTGGCAAATCAATGGTACCGACCACAATCCAAGTCTAAAGCCAACTGAAAAAGAATCTAGACACACTATTAAGAACAGTTTTACATCTAAAGCTGCTCATCATCTGTGAAAGGCGAACGTGAAACATGCGCAATTGAAGCATTCACAGCTAACAAATTATCAAGGAACAACTCGACCAGTACCGTGAACAAAAAATATCTGAAATAATACATAGCTTATATATAGTTCTCTAAGGTAATCCAATGGTTGGCTCAACCGATTGAGCAGTGCAACTACTCATACAATTTGGCCCAAAGATAGCGAGCTCAACGTTGGTTCACACTAACCGTTGAACTGCATGCCAATTCGTGGTGAGAATAAAGATTGCATTTACACCATTACATAATATTTGTTCTGACACCCATAGGTTTCGTTGTGAAGCTTATTGAGGTCACATTCGTTAGCCAAAGTCTGCGAACATGTGCCTAAAAAAATACTCAGATTTGGTCCTCTAAGGAAAATGGCTGCAGTCACAACGGTAAAATGAATAAGAGGAACACCATGATTGACACGCCAATAAAAGCAAACTATAATTGAGCCATAAAACAGCCTAGCTGTGAAGAACCTTTGAAAACTACTCATTCCTGTAAAATTTTCAACACCACGGACGTAACTTGGCATTCAACCAAGACACATCATTCCTCAAACTATTTACACTCCACGGAGATGGCATCCATGAGACTTCGAAACAACTTGGTGCCAACATCCTAAGAATAAGTCCATCACTATCTCTAGTTACCGCATAATAAAGCTCTTCATAGTTTAAAAAATCCAACCAAAGTATTATCTCTCTGTAACAGAAAAAAACCCAGACTGGAATAATACTACAAGTCGCAATAGTGAGACCTTAATTAGTACGCCTCACTTTTGGCCATCTACCATAAGCCATTCAGTGGAATGTGATAGATAAAAATTTAATACAAAAACAATCAACTTAAATAGTCCCATGCTAAATGTTTTCCTAACGTAATTGATGATTGAAACCAACCGAACAAGAAATAAAATAGCTTTTATCAAATAAAATATCCCTGGTGTACATATATTAGATTATATGGCCCATATACGTTTATAAAACGCATTTCAATTATTTTTATCTCAATACATTTCTCTAGGCAGAATTCATCGAAATTGAATTTAGTTTTTCGAAGACTTCAGGTCATGAGTAAAATTGACCGGTCCACTGCCTGCAATGTCGATCTTTCTTTGACCATCTACACGTGCATACATGTATACAGTATTAGGAATATATACATATACATTTACAATATTAGCATGTATATAAATGGATTATTAGGGCAGAATGACATCTTGTCTAACCTTTCCAGCGCTGCTCCCAACAGCCAGGCAAAAGCCACTGTCATCATTAAATTGCAACGCAGTGACCTCCTGAAGAGGTATGAGTCATAATATGTCCACGAAGAAAACTAACTAATTTAAACAAAGTTGGATTGAAAGACGTTATTATTACCTCAATAGAGCCACCTGCAGACATACAAGCATCAATCCTTCCAACTGAAGATTTCACTCTCAAATCAAAACATTCCACAGACCCATCTTCTCCACCACAAGCAAGAAGCCCATGAATGGCACTAACCTCATCAAAGCACAGGAGAGATTTCGAAAGCAAATTTAGTTATTAGACCAATAACAGCAAGAAATTCAACAAAGACATTGCAAAAAATGGTGTACAGACCTTCGAGTGACTGTATTTACAGCAGGTGCTTGCGTTTTGAGAGAGGAAAGAAAACGACCCTGAGAATTTAGAAGGCAATATAGTTGATAATGTTTAGTGAAAGAACTGGGGAAATAACAAAAACATCAAAACCTACCATCCGACCAATGAAACAAAAAAATTGCCAAAACCCAATGAAGTAGTATTATATTGATAAAAATTATTAAACAAAAATAATCATGGAAAACCTAGAGTTCTAGGCACCAGTTCTCATATTTGGCAATTGGATCAGACAAATGAGATGCAGGAAAAATCATCGTATCCAATTAATGGTAGGTAAAAAGAGCAGACAAAACAATATCAAGTAGCTCGATAAGATATTATCCATATTTAAGTTGGACGTCCCGAACTCTAAATATGAACCAATTGAGCAAGTTCAACTGTGATGGGGTCTGATTCAGAAGGGTCATCAGCAAGTTGTCAGCTAAAACTTTATTTAGACCTAGAAGAAATCAGGATGAACATAATACAGCAAATAAAATATTTCCGAGCAAGACAAGAGAGACCATCCCATGTAAGAAACTGATAGATCTGAGATGCTTGAAAATCGGGTGAGCCAACCAATAAAGAGAAAGCCTTGAAAAACTGTTTTAATTAGCCTTAGAAATGAATCATGTCCCAAAAAAGAAAAGCTGTAAAAAAAGACCATCATTAGTATTGCCTTCGTGGAAACAAGAGAAAGGTCAGGTGCGAATGAAGGAAAGAATATAGGGTAACGACAAGTGAACGGAATGATTTGTGAGATTACTCCCATCTTCTACGCATTGTTCTGACCAAATGATGAACTGAAGGCCTCAAGTCTATGATCCTGAAAAAACAGACGTGAAGAGAGACAAAGCAGGATATGCATGAGAGAGGCGATAGCTGGAGAGAAATGGGGGAGAGAAAGATATCGGATGAGAGAGAGGAGGGCTAAAATGGTGCTTTACTTTACCCCTCACTTGACTGTTTTGGTTTCCCACAAGAATAATACTGGTCAGCATACGGCTGAATTGACTACTTACAATAAAAATCAGGCAGAAGGATGTACAATCAGAAAGGTATGAGTAGGTAATGAGGGCCAAATGATGGCCAATACTGGTCAGCATTGGCCACGCAATCATTCTTGCATGTTCATAAGAAAAATTGCGTCGTGGTCATCTCTCACAATCTAGCTCAAGCAATGAGAGAAAAGCCGCAAGATGTACATTCACTGACAATCAAGAAAACGAGAACAGGTGGATGGAGAGAAGGGTAGATGATCAGCAGCATCGAAGCTTCTCACAAATAGTCTTCCTCTGAAGTCTTCCAAGAACGCAGAATAAAGCACCCGCTAGAGAAAAGAGGACATACCGCAACCCCAAATTATCTACTTCACTGTGTATGTCCTTTATTACACAATTTTTTAACCATTAATCAATGATCTATGTTCTCGCTTTCAAGCCAACATACTGTTGGAAATGGAGAAAAAACCTTGACGAAGGATGGAGGGGAGAACAGTAGAAACCACCTCAAGATTCATTCAACTCTAACCCCCATTATATAGGGAGTAACAATACACAACTTTTGCCAAAACACCATCAACTAATTGCACTATTTCTCTACGACCTAGAACTTCCAACACACCAAGTTTTACCATTTTCAAATATCTAAAAAAGGGACAAGTTCAGCCCTTTTTAATCAATGATGTACATTCCCATGCACATAAATACAACTATTGGTTAAATTTCTGACATGTTCCCCTGATAAACTATTAGAATGAATTTGAAGAGATTAAAACTTTTTTAATAAATACACTTCGTCAGCAAAGATGAACCTCCCACTGGGATCTGAACAAAGGGTCCAATCAGAAGCAAAACCTTTTCGAAAGTTAGAGAGGTCAGTTCAACTGATCTGGTACAATAGAGTAAGCAATTACACAGCAGCTAGCTTGAAATAAAGAAAAGAATCCATATGAAATAAGATTGGTACTAAACAAAATACATAAAATTGTAGTACGCATCAATCAGCAAAAGAGTCTACACATTTACAAAACTTTATAGACTGTCAACGAGAACCTGTTCCAGATTGATTCTATAAATGCTGAGAGAAGAGCAGAAAAAATATATCACTCAGTAAAGAAATATAAAATAAAGGCAAGTATTGAAACCAGCAAATAGTAGAATTGAAGTCTAGAAATTTAATCATTAGAATATAAATGAAAGACCTGTTCCAAATTGATTCTGTAAACTTCTGGAGAAGAAGCAGCACAGATTAAGTCACAAGACCAGCAGTCATAAGTAATATCTCTCCCCATTCTGTAAAATCATACAAAAATCATTAGCAATAGCTTCGCCCACAAGTTATTCCAAAACATTAGGGCTTTAGATGTTGCTGTGGACGTTCAAAGTGGAGAAACAAAATGGATATCAAACAAACATATTAAACAATGCCTCGAGTCGCAGCAGATAAGTGTATCAAAATATTGATGATGCCTTAGAATTAAAATATTTTAAAATATTTTAAAATAGTTCGTCTATTGATGATGCCTTAGAATTAAATCAGAAAAATATGTCCGAGATTGATCAAGGAGTGGCTGTGCTCAAAGATTGATCACTTTGGCCGGAGGGGGGGGGGGGGAGTCAGACCATGTGCTCAAAGATTCCAACTTGCTGACAAGCCTATTTGTTTCCTTTTGTTTCTTTTTAATGGATCCTTAAAGAACACAAAAAGTGGTCTACGCATGGCTTTTGAACCAAACATAAGAAATACCTAAAACAACAAAAGAAAGTGGTGTGTTTATGTTCAGACATATGCCAGCCATGACACCTGCCTACTGATTCAACAATGAAGACAAATCTCGATGGCCTCCACGATTCATTTGTCCCTCTAGGAAGACACTCATATTTTTCACAAAAAGACATCATGTTATAGATTTTCTGTTCTTTTCCCTACATGTTCATTCATGAAGAAGCATTCATCCACTAAAATAAACATGAGAGATAATTTAACAGAGAAACCACAATGATGCAAATTTTAGGCATATATACCTTAAGTTTCATGCTTCATATTATGTTGATGGCAGGAATAATCTACTTATGAAAGGATGACAAAAGAACCATTTGTCACTGAAAACATAAAGAAACAGCATTAAAGAACACCCCAAAAATGTCTTCACTTACCATCCAACAAGGTGATAAGCTAGAACAGAATGGTCTATCCTTAGTCTTCAGGGATATAAGTAGACGCACTTCAAGCACAAATGACTTCATGCTTGATGTTGATTATGATATCTAAAAGAAACCCAAAAAGAAATAACCTCAAATATCTACCCCTCCTCAGAAGTTTATTAACCATTCATATTGGCTATCACAGCATGCACCAATGACAATGAAATCGGCATGTTTGAGAATGGTAAATAACCTTGGTATGCGCAGGCTGTAATGACTTCCATACTTTGCATGTAGGCAAACAGAACGATCAGCACAAAGAAATGCAATCTTTGAATAGTCGTCACACAACACCTAGATGAGCAAAGATATTGTACACTTCATCAAAAAGACTATAGAAACCATAAAGTCAAAACAAAGTTCCAAAAAAGACGATAGCTTGCACTCCACGCATGCTATTCAAAGAAATCCAATTTAAAATTTTCAAAAGAAAATGTGCCACTAACGGCAGCTGCTTCAGAAGTTCCCATTATTAGTTACAGCTCTTATTGCTGTTAAACGTATTGGCAGCATGATTGGCCGTGCTGTTGTGTGCAACAGTGGCAATGGCTAACACTGCCGCCCCCACCCATGGCACATTTAAGAAGATGCTTCAAACAGACAATGAAATATGCAGGCAATAGCATTCCACTCAACATAAAAAACGACACCTGTCGAACTTGCAAAAATATCATGCTCAATACTCAGTAAAATATGACTGCTAAATTAGATTGCTTCTAGTTATCTTATATTGGGCTTCCGCAACATGACATTCTAATCGTGTCTCACCTATACAACATCCTTTAAAACAATTTTCATTAGAAAAAAAACTTAAGGTCAATGGATCAAGCTTACTTCCTTGTCTCCTCAAAAAATTACATATATGATTAGCCATTTTCAGAATCCAAGACCAAAGGATAGGCTCTAAACTCTAATAAAGATACATAAAGAAAATAAGTTGAGAATAGCACAATGATGTATTTCAAATCCCATGTTAATCCCTGGGCCTGAAACATTAGTTCATACATGAGAGAAATTCAGAGAATGAGTGATGGAAAGATCAGTTCATAGCATGAAGATCATTTTCCATTGCAAATTGCAATATCAGGAAGCACGTGATACATCTTCAGAGCTTAAAAAATGTCAGTGACATCATGCTCGCTGTGTTCTACCAGAACACACGCATCACATTTCACTTCCATTCAAGACGATAGCAGCACCTTAAATGAGAGGACAGCAAGTATGCACAAGCTCTTGGCAATTCTCTACAAAATTAATGACAACAATGGCGAGACTGACTCCATGGAGGAGGGCCGCAGCTACCAAGTGAGAGAAGAGATACACTACGTAACTCCATTCAACTCCTCCAGCCATTTTTAATAGGGTTATGAGAGTAGTCAAATAAAATTACAACATTCTTTAGCTAATTTAACAAAATAACAATTTCAAGGAATGAACAGAAACAAAGAGTCAAGTTGAAAAAATTTGACAGGAACAATCTGAGCAATTCAGAGAAACATATTTACTTTTCCCTCAGCAAGCACAGGGAAGGGAGAAATGGGCAACATTAAAAGCACATACCTGAAAATTTATGATTTCAGATGTGAGATGCCTTTCAAACTTCAGTGCCATATCCTTCAGTTCGTAAACTTTTACTGCAGGAGGGTAAATTCCTACACGCCACAACAAGAAGGTGATATTGTTATCTCTCTCTCTCTCTCTCTGTGACACACACCCACCCATATGAATGACCACTTTGATTTTATCAACCAAAATTCCAAAGAAAGATACACATATTCATAGTACACACAGCGTAACACAGTATCTACTACAACAGCGAAAAATATATCGGAAGCAAAAAGAGAACATTTGTGGCACAGAGAGTATAATATTTTTTATACAAAAAAAGGAAAGAAAATAACTGTAACATCAAACATTGATTATCCCAGATTTATTTCCCATTACTTATCATGAAAACTCTGAGAAAAATCGTCTAAATGTTGAAGAATTTTTAGCAATTACGAATTTTAGCAGGTACAACGAGCCCTCTGTCCCACGCATCTAACCAGCTCGCGTGGTTCACCGGTTCCACCGAATCATTTTTTGAAGCAGAGCATAGTGCGGCGCCAAGCAAGAAATGTCTGTTCTCATAATAACATTAAGTTTCAACCAACCTTCCTTCAACATAGTTTTGATAATTTCACATCTGCATGAACACGAGTAAATACATGCAGATTATACAACACTAAGGCCATTGCACCTTATTTTTAGTGGTTTCTTCGAGCTTCAGACATACATCCATGTCAACACTAAGGCCATCTTATGCTCCATCAGATGTGAACGGTTTTCATTCAATACGAACCTATTTGTATACTACGGTTTCGAATGGAAACATTGATCCCACGTGCGAACACGGACAAAGGAGCGAATATGCTAAACTACAGTTGGTCGATTTAGTCAAAGTAAGCGCACAATAATAGACCGTGTATAAGATGGGTGCAGAGTTGTCCCTCTAGGAGTAGGTGGTTTTTTGAACTTAAAAACTGCACTCTAGACATATGAAACGGAAGCGCAATTCAACGTGTAAAAAAAAACCTTCATTTCAACGCCAAGTCGTTAATAAAGAATCTGTGGCAGTGAAATACCTGATGCAATAACATATTCACCATCAGGAGTAACCTTAATTCGGGATGTTGCTGTCTCAAATTTCAAATCATGAATGACGTCAAGTCTTCTCTTGAATTCTGGTAGAAATAAGTTACCAAGGGCATTTAGTTCATAAAAAATGAGGTAAATGCCACCATAGGATGTTACACAACTATTTCGAAGGAAAAAGTAAAGACAAGCCCGGATGAGATCATATCCAAATAGACCTCCAGTGACCCAAAAAAAGAAAAATTAACGCGGACAATTTTGGTGATATGTTACAGAAGTTAAGACGGAAGGGTCCTGAGCCTGCATCTCGGGAGCACAATTGCACATAAGACGACCGAAAAGAAAATAAATCTAGGCGCACCTTCGTCCTTTTTGAGGGACTTCAACTTGCTCGTTGGTATAGGTGTGGCACCGTATCGGTGGCCCGTGATACAGTACACCTTGACCCCATTGTGCGACAAAACCTTCAGACCCCCGCACTGGCTCGCCATTGAGAGGAACGCCGACACTCACGCTTGAACGGCAATCAAGGCTCCTTCCGTATGGCGGCAGATGCGATCAAACAGATGACCGTGAGTCATCCACAAGCTGAGTAATCACAAGGAGGGGCAGCAACCTCAGCGGAGTCCCTCTGGACCGCCCTTCCGAGGAGGAGAGGGGTTTAGCCAGGGTTTGCCCCGGGAAAGGAGAACCAGGAAGCAGCGACCACCTCGGCCGGGTTCCGCTGGAGGAGGAAAACCCTAACGGTACCGGTCCAGAGGGCGAGGAAAGTCGGCCGAACCCAGCCGCGTGGACTAGGCCGATTGTGAACTTGGGCCGACCCCCCCCCCCATCGTAATGCACATCGAGTAGTTACTGGGCCAAACTCGGCAATGGGCTACGGCCCGTTAATTGCACCCATTCCATCCAAATCAGATCTTTTTTATTATTTATTATGAAAAAAGGCCTCGTTATCCACGTAAACATTTAAAAATTATTTCGCTGAGATCTTGAAAAAATATCTCAGCAGGTGGGCCCCACTTTACTTGGTCCACCGCCGCCGCGGAGACCATGGGAGACCGACTCCGCCCGGCGCAATTTCACACGTAAAGAGAGAGAGAGACGCCGGATGCTCATCCTTGCACAGTGAGGACGACAGGAGGAAGAGAAAGTAAGAAGCCAAGGGAGGACTTTTTCTTCTGCCTGCTTTCACACGGCGGGCGGCGGAACGACGAAGAAGAGAAGGAGTGGAAGCTCGAAGAGAGGAAGACCGTCTCTCGCTATCTGCCGTCATCGCCGTCTGAGGAGTGCAATCGCGAGTCCTCCCTATGCGGATAAATAAAGGTCGATAGGTGGGGAGATCAGACGAGCCCGGCAGATACGGAGGGAAGGGGGGACCCCTGAGAAGATCGGTCTTCCCTGCGGCGGAGTCATACGGCGGCGAAGAGGCCACGCCGACCGCCGGAGGTGAAAGACTTCTCGGGCTTCATTTCTACTACAGAGAAGAAAAGAAGGGGAGAGAGAGAGAGAAGCATTGAAAGTGAAAAGTATGAATGCAGGCAGGATCTGAGATTCTATTTACCCCAGCATGTCTCTCGGTTTCCAGGTTCATGCTTTGACGTGAAGGGATGGATCGTCGTCGTCTTCTTCTTCAGCTCACAGGGCCTGCTCCAGATGCGAAGGTGGGCAGGCGGCGTGGTGGGGGACGTCGATGTCCATGGCGAATGACCTTCGACGTCTGGGTTTGCGTTAAAGCCGGCCCCGGCGACGAGACGGCATAACTGCCATGGTTTAATTGCACCCCTCGGGCGCGACCCTCTTCAAGAACTGCGAGCAACTCATTGGTTTACCTGAACCATTTTCTGGCCCTATTCACGGGTTTGCCTCATTATCACACCATTTTTTACAGGCTAAATCGTTGCCTTAGCCATTTTCAGCCACTGTCTACGTCGTTGACTTTTACAAACCGGCGCCATAACTCTGCTATTTGACAGTTGGAACATTCGGTCCAATTAATTTAATGCCTCCGAAAATATCAGAGCTTATGGTAACTCCGAGTCTCCCTCATCAGTAAAGATATTTTAATCGAATCGCTCTCGGCCAGCTGACCCGGCTGGCCAGATTATCCGCGCTATTTTAGAGGGTCGATCGGATCCAGTTCATCGAGTCCGGCTGAGCATGGTTGAGCTGAAACCGCCGGCGGTTTACCACCCCTGTAAAAGTCACACGAACTTAAGGTCAACGATAATGGAATCTGATAAATGAAACCCCCCCTCCCTTCCCCTCATTCGATCTGCAAGGCGGAGGCGGTGAGCTCCGCTCTCCGGAGTTATTGAGCAGTGAGTGGAGATCTGGACGGTGGGTGAGCTCTCGGAAGCACATCAAATCGCGATCCTCCTGGTCCCTTATAATACTCGATACTGACCTCGAGAATATATGCGCCGTGAAATGCAATATATTCATTTATATTTCCAAACTTTAGGCAGTTCTTCCATGGTTCGGGCGTATCCGAATGATGAAGTGGCTTTCCTTCGTCTGGGTCTTCCACTCTATCTCTATCTCTCTCTATCCATCTCCTGCAAGCGGGTGCACATGGAGGACCCGGGGGGGGCCCTTCCAGAGTGTTTCTATTATTTCTTATGGGAGCATTGATGGGCTCGTGACCACTGTTCCAGTGTGAGGTGGAGAAAAGGGCGGAGTCGAGTGAGCTCGACGCGGGCCACCCTGGATGTCTTACCTCTGACCTTCAAGTGAAGCCGTAAAAGAAAAGTCAACACTACAGAAACCTTGCATGGTTGGGAACCCACGCGTCCGTCCTTTTGCCACGTGGCTGCCCCATGACGTCCTCTCACGTGGCAGTCACATCCCTCCCTCTCTCTCTCTCCTCTCTCTCTCTCTCTCTCTAACTACATGTGCGTATTGAATGCCAGAATGGAGAGTAATTGGGCCCATTGACAGCTTACTCGACTGAGTGGCACTTTTTTTAGAGCACTTAGATTAATTACTAGCGACAATTGACAATAACTATGTATGATGCCCTTTTATATTCCGAACTTTATAGCCCCCACGAGTCACATATTTGGTGCATTCAAGCTGATTTTCGACTGCTATTATTGGCTCAAAGAGAGCATCGCCGTCACACTAAAATACATAGCATACGCCAAGATATTTCCCCCCTTATTTTTCTATAGAGGGCGAGGTCAGTCCTGGAGGTCAATCGTCAACTGCGTTGACACTGAAGATACATCGACAAGTCTCGGCGCTGTCGTCACCTTCCAACTGTTATCCCTTCAACAGTCGTGTAATTGAATGAGGGAGGAGGATAAGGATGCGGACAAGGAGGTGTTGGCCGGTAAATAGAGGGAAATGGGGGCGTCTGGTTGATGGCGTTAGAATTGAAGGAACCCGGAGTCGACCGGCCCGGCTGCCGCCGGAGCGCATACGGAAGCGGCCATTTAATGCCGCCGGTCATTTTCCGGTGTGGCGAGGAGGCCCCCGGCGGGCTGTATGCACGCTGGGCCTCGTGCCGCGGCGGCGGTGGCGGTGGCGGGACCGCCTGAGGAAGGGAGGGAGGGGAAGAGAGGAGCATTTAATTCCGGCGAGGAGGTGCCCGTGAGCGACGCTCGTCTCCGGCGGGGGGGAGGAGTGCGGTGAGGTTGCCGGAGGCGGCGGGCCGGCACAGCGAAGGCCAGCCGGGCGCGTCACGGCGTCCCCCACGCGCGCGCGCGCGGCCAACCGACTCCCAGCTCGGCGCCTTAATTGCGCCTCCCGATCGGGAATGCAACGGCTTTGGCTGGAGGCAGGGTCTGCTTCGTCCTCCCCGTCTGGAAGGCGGACGACGTAGGGGTAGGGGGGCCATGATCCATCCTTAAGACGCTCCCTTCACGCGCGATTCTTTCGTAAATCTCTCTCTCTCTCTCTCACTCGGGAGGAGAGAGAGAGAGAGAGAGAGAGAGGAACCGAGGGAGATCGACCACCTGTAGATCCGTAACGAGGAATTTAATGGCCTTCCGGCTCCTCCCGCGCGCCCGTACCCGTCCCCATCTCGATGCCCACTCCGTCACTCCGCCTCCCCTCTACGACATTCGGCGACTCTCTCTCTCTCTCTCTCTCTTCCGACCTTCCATCTCTGGGTAGCCTCTCTCGCCCCACCAGTGGTCGTCTCTACCCATACCGTCCCTCCAGCCGACGCCGCTTCGATCACCGTGTACGGGAAGCCTTTCAGAGAGGTGTAACTGTCTTATCTGTAGAGAGAGAAGTAGTAAGAAGAAATTGAGGGAGGAGTGACCATGACCAAGTGTGGGAAGCCGGGGGACCGGGTTTTCTTGCGAGGAAATCGCGTGTATTTTTCTGTCATACTGTGTCTAGAGTATGCTCATCGTCTATAAACTGTGCATAATATTATTATATTTTTTCAGTGGTTTTTGGGAGCACAGTGTTAGGCGGGGTAGAGATAGATGTGGATGGGGGAGGGAGAGACAGACAGGGACGGGGTGGCGTGGTGGGGGGGAGAGAGAGAGAGAGAATGGTTGGGGAGGTAGGCGAGTGAGGACGCTGTTTTGACTTGAGCTCCTGCTAAATACGACTGCCATCTGCAGAAGAGAAAGAACCAGTCGGTCAGCCGTGATCCCTCCTCTCGGGCTCAAAGGTCTAGTACGATCCGCCCCTTTGTATTTTTCTTTCCAGTAGGTCGTTCCGATTTCCACCTGTTTCACACTCCTAAGAAAAAAATACAGAGCCCCCCCCCCCTCTCTCTCTCTTTTCTTACCCCCACCGTCTTCATCTTGCTCCTTCTGCCGGTGTGTAGGTCTACGACGGGGTAGAAGCAGGGAAAGTAGAAAGGGAAGGGCAAAAGGCTCGGCTTTCCCCCGATTTTACCTCGGCCTTCTCCGATCTCTCTCTTTTCTGATCATTCCAACGGTGATGGGAGGGCGCAGTCAAATGGCGCCTTTCGTCTGTGCCTCCTCTTATTAAATAATCGGCGTTATATATCTCGCCTACTTCCTCCCTGCGCTCTGAGAACCGCCAGAGCGACAAGCGGCTCTGGGGTCCTTTCCCACCTTTTGTTCGTCTTCCTTCGCCGAAGCTTTTCTTTTTTCTTCTCCGACCTCTGGTTCCGAAAGGCTTCACACGGTCCACATATGCTTTTTTATCCTTCCATAGTCGCCTCCCGTCGTTCCTGCCATCTGCCTCCCGACCCGGTTTCCTTAGCGGCCCCCCTCTCTTGAGGCCCTGGAGCTCTGCGTCGGCAGCCGTAGCACAGGAAGGAAAAAAATATGAGAGGCGAGTTCTGAGGAGGTAGAGGAGGAGGAGGAGGAGGAGGAGGAGGAGGGAAGGCCTCATATTTTTTCGTCTTGGGGTTTGGAGTGAAAGCGGGAGGGGGGAGACGGGAAGAGAACGAGGCGCTAGCAAGCGCAATCTCTTACCAGAGAGAGGGGGCTTTGCTCGGCTTCTTTCTCTTCCCTTCTTCCGTAGAACAGGCAGAGAGAGGAGAGGTGGTTAGGAGGCATTTGTTGGCAGCACCCACCATCATCTGGAACGGGGGTTAATGCGATCGCCTCCTCTGGCCTCTCCTTCACTCGAGTCCTTTCCTTTTAGCTTCGTTTTTCTTCCATTTTCTAGTCTCTTTCTTCTTCTTTCCGTTCTCTCTCTTCTTTAACACTCTCCTTCGCCATAGCCGGTCTTCCTTCCTCGTTTCCTTCCAGAGCTCCGTGCATGGCTTGAGATGGTTTCAGATCCGAGTGGCCGAAGAACTAGGGTTCCTAAAAAGGGACGATCATAGCTCGGTAGTGGTCTTCACTGCTCTGGGTTGAAGGAGAGGAGAGAAGATCCTGTCAGATCCCTGAGAAGAAGTCCGCAAGACCGTAGGAACTAAGGTGGCCTTCGTCTGGCGGATGAAGAAGGCCTGCAGCTGAAAAACAGCGAAGAGGAATATATATTGAAGGGTAAGGAATTGATTGCGCAGCGGCGAGCGAGAAGCGTCTCGGAAGAGCGACGAACGAACCGGGGAAATTGATGAGTTTTGGAAGCTTCCTGGACAGCAGCAGCGCTGGTGCAACGGTGGTGGTGGACATTCCCTACAGCAGTGCCACAGCCGGCATGCCTGCCGGCGTTATGTCGCAGCCGCGTCTCCTCTCCCCTTCGCTTCCCAAGTCCATCTTCTCCTCGCCGAGCCTCTCTCTAGCCCTCGTAAGCCCAGCTCAGCCTCCCATCGTCGCGAAGCCTAGCGTCCATCCATTATTTTCTTCTGTCGGGATTTTTTTCTGATGTTATTTGTTCGTCATTCTCTTATGATTTCCATCCGGTTTAGAATTGCGCAACCCACCCGTGCATGATTATCTTGTCTCCGAATTTCTGAGCAGACGAACCTGGAAGGCGGTGGAGTCGGCGGTGTAAGCGGAGGCCACAACGATATGTTCAGACAGATTGCCGGTGTGGGGGATTTCGACTCGCCGGGGGGTGGCGGATTCACCGTTGGCGCGGGCTTCGCCGGGAAGTCCAACGGCGGTCAGAGGGAGGACGAGAACGAGAGCAGATCGGGGAGTGACAACATGGAGGGCGGCTCGGGGGACGACAACGATCCGGAGAACCCTCCGAAGAAGAAGAGATATCACCGCCATACTCCATGGCAGATCCAGGAGCTCGAAACGTGCGCTCTCTCTCTCTCTCTCTCCCTCTCTCCTCTCTCTCCCTACTGATTGCGTCTCTCATCACTGCTCATGCAGGTTGTTCAAAGAATGTCCTCACCCTGATGAGAAGCAGAGGTTGGAGCTGAGCAAGAAGCTATCCTTGGACAGCCGCCAGGTCAAGTTCTGGTTCCAGAACAGACGCACACAGATGAAGGTAATCGATCTCCTCCGAATATTTTCTTTCCGTTTTCTCGATCTATCTGTCTCTCACAGCAGATCACCGGATGATGGTGCAGACCCAGCTGGAGCGGCATGAGAACGCTCTCCTCAGGCAGGAGAACGAGAAGCTGAAGATGGAGAACATGCACATCCGCGAGTCGATGAGGAACCCCATGTGCCAGAACTGCGGCGGCGCCGCCACACTGGGGCAGGTTTCGATGGAGCAGCAGCAGCTGAGGCTGGAGAACGCCCGTCTCAGGGACGAGCTTGACCGTGTCACTGCTCTGGCCGGTCGGTTCATAGGCAGGCCGATTGGTTCCTTCGTCGGCCAGCTCCCTCACATGCCCGACTCGTCGCTGGAGCTGGCTGTCGGCGGCAACGGGTTCGCCGGACTCTGCCCCGTCCCCTCCGCTCTCCCTCCGGTGACGGACTACGTCACCGGAATCTCTAACGGGATGCCCATCGTGGCGCCGCCATCGGTGCGCCCCGTTGCCCCGGTTGGGGAAGTCGACCGGTCCTTCGAGAGGTCCATGCTGGTGGAGCTCGCCCTCGCCGCCATGGACGAACTTGTGAAGATGGCGCAAATGGAGGAGCCCCTCTGGGTTCGCGACGGATCTGGCAGGGAAGTTCTAAACAGCGAGGAGTACGCTCGCGTTTCCTCCCATTGCCTCGGTTCTAAGCCAGTGGGATTCGTGACGGAGGCCACGAGAGAGAGCGGCATCGTCATCATCAACAGTTCCGCCCTCGTCGAGACGCTGATGGATGGGGTGAGCTCTCTCGCCCTCTCTTACCCAGTTCGGGTCTGAATCTTCTTCCTCGTGATCTGCTATTAGTCTCACACGATTTATTTCTTGCAGAAACGCTGGCCGGAAATGTTCCCCACCATGATCGCGAAGAACTCTCCGACGGATGTCATCTACGTAGGAATGGGAGGGACGAGAAACGGCACACTTCAGCTCGTAAGCGTTCCCTTCTGCTTTCTTCATTCCATTTCCAGACCGGACCGGTGTTCTACCAGTCGGGCAGAGGGTTGACTTCGGGATGTCCGCAGATGCGCGCGGAGCTCCAAGTTCTCTCGCCGCTCGTGCCCATCCGAGAAGTCAACTTCCTCAGGTACTGCAAGGAGCACGCCCAGGGCGTGTGGGCCGTGGTGGACGTCTCCGTGGAACCAATCACTGGCGGCTCGCCGGGCCTTCACCAGTCGGTCAGCTGCCGGAGGCTCCCCTCCGGCTGCCTGGTGCAAGACATGCCAAATGGGTACTCCAAGGTGCGCTCGCCTCTCCTTCTCGTTATCGTTGGTTTCTCCGCTTCCGTCCACCTCCCCGTGATTCTCCAATCCCCTGGCAAATTATCACACTAGGAAACAGTCTAGTTTATCTCAGGCTCAATAAATTCTCTGGGCAAAGATGGGATTCGCCCGGCGGTGGGCGTGACGCAGTTCCTTGAGGCCCTAGATTATTTTAGAGCTTAGCAGCCATGATGGTGGAGCTCGAGCTTCCAGAAATCTTGTTGGGTCTTGCGCCCTCCCCCCCCCCCCACACCCAACCATCCCCCTCCTATCCGTTGGTCAAACCCGAGATGGATCAGCGGCCAATGGGTGCTCTCTTGCGCCCAAAGGTCAATGAACAGATCCCGGCTTTCCTCCCGAGTCTCTGCCTAGCGGGATTTTCTAGAGTTTCCGAATGTAGGAGAAGAGGCTCTTCTCCCCCCGCCTGGTGCAGCCGTCCCCGGCCATATTGAATTTCCTTGACCTCGGCCCTCGTGCGAGAGCCCTTGGAATCAAGAACGTGTTTTTATGTTTCTAGACCGCGTCTTCTCCTACATTAACTATTCCTTGGTTCTTTCTATTCCCCCTCTGCAGACTGGGCCTATCTGACGTCTCTCTTCGACCTCCCCCTTCCCTCTAAGCTAAGCAAGCCTCTTTGCTTAGACTAATCGATAAATGCCTCGCAGTAGCAGTCTTAGAGTTCCGCTCCCAGCTGGTTATAATTCCTATGTTAGATAGAAGATTGGGGTGATTGGTGGATGTTAACGGCGGCGTCTCCTCGCCATCTTTACTCGTCCAACGAAGCCGTCTGCTGTGGCGCAGGTCACGTGGGTGGAGCACGCGGAATACGACGAGTCTGGAGTTCACCTGCTCTACCGGCCGCTGCTCCGCTCCGGCATGGCGCTCGGCGCGCAGCGGTGGGTGGCCACCCTCCAGCGGCAGTGCGAGTGCCTCGCCGTCCTCATGTCTTCCGTCCTCTCCAACCGAGAGCTGCCAAGTATGGTCTTCGTCTCAATTCTCCGGCCGACGATAACGATGACGACGATGATCGTGGATTAGTCACTAATCTGGTTATTTTACTGCGTCTGGTTGCGCTACCAGTGACGGGGATCACGGCGGCGGGACGGCGGAGCATGCTGAAGCTGGCGCAGCGGATGACGGCCAACTTTTGCGCGGGTGTGTGCGCCTCGTCGGTGCACAGCTGGGCGAAGCTGAACATCGGCGCCGTTGGGGAGGACGTGCGGGTGATGACCCGCAAGAGCGAGAACGACCCCGGGGAGCCACCGGGGGTAGTGCTTAGCGCCGCCACCTCCGTATGGCTGCCCTCCGCCCCCCAGCGTGTCTTCGACTTCCTCCGCAACGCGTCGCTGCGCAGCGAGTGGGACATCCTCTCCAACGGCGGCCCCATGCAGGAGATGGCCCACATCGCCAAGGGCCAGGACCAGGGCAACGCCGTCTCCCTCCTCCGCGCCAGCGTAAGTAACGGCCTCCACCATCCTTATCCATCTTTCACCTTCCTTCAATCTCCGCCTCGTTTCCTGTGTGGTGGGATGACTTATTCGTTCACCCTTCGCCTTCGCTGTCCTCTTTACATTCCGGTGGCTGCCGGAGAGTCATCATTTCCGTTGTAGTACACGACACAGGTAGAGTAAACTAGTGAGAAAGGGTGTGGAGGCATTGACATGACTCCCCCCCTCTGCGGCTTTGTTCTTTTCCGGCTGAGAGATCCGCCTTGTACGCCGCCGGTCGACTGATATTATCACTCACCGTCGTCGTCTTCTTCCTGAAAACTCCCCCGTTTTCATCATGTGCAGGCCGGCGGCGCGAACCAAAGCAGCATGCTGATCCTGCAGGAGACTTGCACCGACGCGTCGGGCTCGCTGGTGGTGTACGCTCCCGTGGACATCCCCGCCATGCACCTCGTCATGAACGGCGGCGATTCTTCCTGCGTCGCGCTGCTTCCCTCGGGGTTTGCTATCTCCCCCGACGGGCCTGACCTGCGGGGATCACAGCAGCAGTCACACAATGGCGGCGGTAGCAGCCCGCCGCCACCGGCCGCCTCCGGGTCCCTGCTCACGGTTGCTTTTCAGATCCTGGTCAACAGCCTGCCCACCGCCAAGTTGACGGTAGAGTCCGTCGAAACGGTCAACAACTTGATATCCTGCACCGTTCAGAAGATCAAGGTCGCCCTGCACTGCGACAACTGAGGGAATCTGAGAACCAGGGCGGAGGCCGCCGACGGCAATAATCGTCGTTGAGTCTTTTCCCCTTGGGTAGGTGATGAACGGAAAGAGAAAGAGAGAGAGGTAAGAGAGAGAGGGAGAGAGAGAGATATGGTCGGTCTCATCGAAGGGCCCTAGCACTTGGAGACTGAGTCAAGAACGAACCCCGCGGTAATCCCTTGCTCCGCAGAGAAGAACAGCTACAGCTGTGGAGAGAAAGAGAGGGAGGGATCAATGGTGGTGGTTCGGCATTGACTCCGTCTGGAGCCGCGATCGTCCTTGGAGCAGCAGTATGGCAAGTCGTCATCGTCTTCGTCTTCGTCTTCGTCATTCGTCTTGTCATTCAGTAAAAAACGAGGTGAATACCAAAAGAAAACAAGAGCAGATAGGGATTGGGAGCCATTAGTGGATGCAGCAGTATCGTCTGCTCTCCAATCGGCTCGTCGTGCTTGTTTTCTTTCTGTAATCGTCTCTTAATAACAGTGTCTTTGTCTTCCTTTTCTCACCACCCATCGGCCCTCCCTCTCCCTGACCCTTAGCTTCTTCTCGTCCAGCAGAGCAAAGTAGAGAGAGAGGAGAGAGCGGGGAGTAGAGAGAGAGAGCATACCATCGGCGGGCTCCTCTGCAGCGGCTCTTGGCGGGGTGATTCCCGTCAGTCTGTCCCATCCCGCCTTCTCTGGCGAGGGCATTCAATGCACTGCCGCCATACGGCCATTCTCATTTAATGCCGGGCGTTCTCACGCGGCGCCACCGCCTCAGAGCCCGATATTATATTCACATCCGTACATGGCCGGGGACTTTGATGGCGCTGGCCGAAGGGGGAGGGGTCCCCAAGGCGGCGCGAGGGACAGGCCCACGATCCGCGGCGGAGCTGTCGTCCGTGACTCACCTCAGTCGCTGGGTCGGTGCATTCCGAGGCGTTTTACAGGGCCGCCGGCATCGTCGGCGGCGCCGCCGGGTGTGCCGTCGGGTCATGGTTCCTGTCTCACCGTTCTTCTGGGTCATTACCGTTCCACCCCATGGCACCGACCTACCTCACCTCGTTCACCGTCTTCACCTCGTTATTTATCTCTCTCTCTCTCCCTTGTATAAGGCGTTGACAAATATCAGTGGGATCGTCTTGGAGTGCGGACAGAGGGGTGATCGTATTTGTCTCTTTTTGTCAACACCCACCATGTGGCCGGCCAATTCAGCGGCGCTGCATCTGATCCTCTCACCGTGCTGGGATTCTCCAGCCCGGCGGCCACCTCTCGCCTGGCGACCCGCTGCAGTGCCGCGCCGGCGGCCTTAAATGCACTGTTCACTGACGGGCTCTACGCTTCCGCCCCTCAGAGGAACCGAGGACCCGGAGCGCCATCACGAGAGGTCTAAACGACTTCCACCATCTTTACATCCTCCTCGTCCTGGGTTTTATTACCTCCGTCAGTCTGAATATTTTACGACATTTAATCAGGAAAGGTTTTTTGTTTTCTAATAACTGTGCGGATTAATCCCCTATTAATTACTAAAATAAACCCTTTTGACTAAAAGAAAGAGACAAATGTGGGCGTAAATATGATGGGAAATGTATCAGAAGCATGCGAGGTATTGACTTTTATAAGCTTATTTTCTTGGGTCAACGACAGATTCTGACGACGACAAAAAATAAAAATAAAATAAAAATCGTCTAGTCTACCAAAAAAGAAACCCAGTTATCCGCATGCCATCTCTCAAAAAATTAAACGCTTTAGAGAAAATATCCATTTATTTATTCACTGTGTCGGCCTTTTTCTATGTAGTGGATATTGCTGCAAAGACTTGTTTTTTTATTATATTATATATTCCCATAATAATGATAATATTTTTATTTATTTATTAGTGCATTGTGAGAAAAAATATAGCATAAGATGGAAAAAATGGGCCCCATCATTTAACACGGATAATTCTCACACATTCTGATTCTTGAAATTACTTTAAGTCGATTTTCCGATTATTCTGAAATTATTTTACTAATTAATAAAACAAGAGTATGTCAGTCTTGCATGATCTTTGAAGAAAATACTTTACGGGCTAATCGGGCCGTCCGACTTCCTCTCTGGGCTCGTTTTTGACTCACGGGCCGGGCCCATACTTATCCCAGTGACAAACAGCCTACTTGGCACTAACACTTGACGCCCTACTTCGTCCCTTCCGCTGCCGCCGACCTCCGCCACCATCGCCGACGATCCCAGGGAGGAACAGAGGGGAGTGAGAGAGGGAAGGGAGGGAGGCTATGCTACCCCTACGCGGATGGCGGAACGGCGCCGCCCGAGTGGCCGGCCGTCGCTGCTGCGGAATATCTCCGCCGGCCGGGGGCGCCGTCGTGGGGCGCGAGTTCTCCAAATCCACCGCCATCCCGAAGAAGCTCCTGCGCGTCCGCGACCACGGCTTCGACGGCTACATGGAGGTCCAGAAGAAGGTCCGCCGCGCCCTCAAGCTCCAGGAGCTCATCCTCTCCCACCCAGGCGGCGCCGCCCCCGTCTCCCAGCTCGACGCCCTCGCCCGCCGCCACGCCGCCTTCGGCCCCTTCGAGGCGGGCTCCTTCCTCCTCAAGCACCCCCACGTCTTCCACATCTACGAGCACCCCGTCCAGCGCGTGCTCTGGGTGCGCCTAACCCCTCGCGCCGCCCGTCAGCTCCACGAAGAGGCCACCGCCGTGCAGGATATGCTCCCCGACGCCACCCTCCGCCTGCGGAAGCTCCTCCTCCTCTCCAACTCCGGCCGCCTCCGCCTCGAGCACGTCCGCGTCGCCCGCCGCGATCTAGGGCTCCCTGACGACTTCGAGTACTCCGTCGTCCTCGCCAATCCCCGCTTCTTCCGCCTCGTCGGCGGCGACGGGCGGCGCTCCAAGTACATCGAGGCGGCGGCGGCGGAAGGGGACGACAAGGACGATGAGCTGCGAGTCTGCGCGATCGAACGGAGTCGGGAGAGGGAGTACCGGGAAAGGGGGGGAGACGCCGAGGACATGAGGTTCTCCTTCCTGGTGAGGTTCCCGCCTGGTTTCAAGATCGGCAAGTACTTCCGCATCGCCATGTGGAAGTGGCAGCGGGTGCCCTACTGGTCTCCCTACGAGGACGTATCGGGGTACGACCTCAGATCCATGGAGGCGCAGAGGAGGATGGAGAAGCGGGCGGTGGCCACCATCCACGAGCTGCTGTCGCTGACGGTGGAGAAGAAGACCACGTTGGAGAGGATCGCCCACTTCAGGCAGGCCATGGACCTCCCGATGAAGCTCAAGGAGTTCCTGCTGCGGCACCAGGGCATCTTCTACATCTCCACGAGGGGAAACCAGGGGAAGCTCCACACGGTGTTCCTCAGGGAGGCCTACTGCAAGGGGGAGATGGTGGAGCCCAACCCGGTGCACCTGGCGAGGAGGAAGCTCGCCGAGCTGCTGCTGACCAGCCCCAAGGACGTCAACCTGGACAGGATGCTGACCAGTCTCGGGAGGGCCTGGGGAGGAGGGGGGCAGACGGGTGGGATGGAATGCCTTCCGAGAGACTGCCATGGGGTGAGCGAGGAGGAAGATGGGTCTGATTCAGCTGTGGAATCTGAGTTTGCAGAGTGATGAAGATATTCTTCGGCCAAGCCTTCTGTGTGACTGTACAGGGAAAGAACCAGACGTCGGGGAAAGAAAAAAATTGTACATTCTAGGGTTCTGTGGGAGACCAGCCTTTGTTTGGTGGTCATGTCTGAGAGATGGGTGTCTCTGAAACAGGGGAGGATCCATCTCGAGATCAATTAGTGAAGAAGATGCATGGGCTCGGAAGCAATCAAGCTAAAGAAATACAGAGAGAGATCTTCGCTGTTCTTGCCAAGTGTGCAGGTTATACATCTAACGCTGCCCATGATGATCCAAGCTTAGATCATCTAGGGCAGCACTCCTGTCCTGTAGAGAATCGGAGCAACATTTGTATTGCCAGTGGAGTGTTTTTGTTCATAGACCTGGGGGTGGCATGGTTCAGACCTGCAGACATGGATTGATGCGAAGGATTCTTCTGGTCAAGGTTTTTTTTTCTTTCTAGCTTTCAAATCAAACACGGACTCCAAAGTTTGTGAAGTGGTTTCAGAAGCGTTGTGGCAAATGAATGAGAATGATGAGGGATGGCTCTTGACGTGAAGAAAAAAAACATGTTAAAGTGAAGGCAAATGTCAGTTCAGATCATGCGGAATCCATAAACAACACTCAGACTGGATACCTCTAGTGGCGATGCGAGACAATCCAGAGAGACAGGAAGCTTAATGAGCAGATGCAGTGGTCGAGGTCTTCTTGAAATCAATCTTGTCGACTTTCACTTCTCCATCGATGAGCTCGTAAACATACACCACGACGCGGAGGCCATCGATGTCCATGAGTACGAAGCTGGGGTTCACATCATTTGTGATGCTGCTGTAGGCGCCTGTCGCAGAACCTGGGTTGATGACGACCCCTCCCTCGTGCTTGTAGGCCTTAAATTGATGGGTGTGGCCCGTGATGAGGATGTCTACGTCCAGTTGCCTCTGAAGCATGGCCAAGGAGTCCAAATCCCCCCATGGGATGACCTGCTTTCAGTGCCGCAGGAACACGAGAAACATGAATACAGTACGAATCATAGAGAACGGCAGCAGTTGGACAAAGATTTTGCTTTGGCAAGTATAAATCCATGAACAAAAACGAGTTAAAAATAAATGATCGCTAGGACTGAAGATGGATTGGTTTTGGGCGGTGTACACCTGATCGATTTGTACCCTGTTTTTCTTTAGAAACTGTTGATGCAACAGTAATTGATCAGACCTGATACCAAGTTAATTCCGCCAAATCAAGACTTAGCGGAGATGTATCGGGGCCTTGGATAGGTGAAAAGCATATTTCGGCACTAAAACAACACAATGATATGAAACTCCCATCTTCCAGCCATCTCACATAAAAGATTACTGGCGAGGATGAACGATAGAGTTGGAAATTTGACGTCCATGAATGCCACTGTCATGGACGGGGAGTCGGCTGATTACGTTATGGAATGTTCCATACTTGGAAAGAGAAGAAATTGAAACTAAAGTTACCAAGAAACTGCAGATTGATCAATATAAAAACGAAAAATGGAAGGAAGAAACCTAGTAGTTAGGCTCAGCTCTCTTCCATTCTCCAGTTTGATCTTAAAGAGATCTAGTGTCATCAGACGATGAGATCAACCAACGAATTTAGCTCGTTTTCCTGCCATTCTCTATTTTATCCTAACAAGACCTAGTTTTATCCGTCAGATGGGATCTACCAAACGGTTGACAGAAATTACCTATGTTAAGTCAACTTAACATGTAAACGCATTAATACATGCCACATTATCCGCTTCAGAGAGAGCATGGGCATATCAAGTTTAGAGCCGGCGGGAGAGTTTTGCGATCATACTGATAGCACTAATTAAAAACTATGGGTCAAAACTTTTAAGTTCTTAAGCTTTGCCGTAATTAGTCTGGCTAGAGGCATTATACGAAGAAAACAGAACCCGAGCACAATCGGAGGCAGGATAAAGCATACTTTTCCTACCTCAATAACCACCCAAATCAACAAAGTTTTGGGACGTAAGGAGGCAATGAAGTCATACGTCGGCACTTACCTCAGCTATCAAAGATCAACCTCAACGAAACCTGATGTTTGATCTCGGCTCAGACCCAGAATGTCTTTCAGGGTTCAGTTGACAAAGGTAACCGAAGTCATGGCTGGTAGATTTATTTTTGTGGTCCAACAGTCCAGATTTATCCATATTTTAAGGTCACATGCACCATTTTCAGGCAAAGAATTACATTAAAATCCTAAAGACTTAATTAGGATTTTCAGGAAAACCTAATTCAACTCTAATAACAGAATTATGATTAAATAATATATTTCACCAACTATGTTAACAACACAATTGGAATTCAGTAAAACATTTCTTTGTCACTGAAAAATATTTCACAAGCACAAGGTGGAATCCAGAGAAAGTGCCTGAGATATGAACTCTTTCTACAAGAAAAACGAACCTGGTGACCATGACAGACTCCGAGCTTAAACTGACCAATGGTGAGGGTTTTACTTTCAGGGTACCGAGCATCCTCGTCATATTCCCCTCGACTAATATGCAAGTCAGGGCAAAGACTTTTCAAGTAATCATGAATTTCCTGTAAATAAGAAGGGCATATTAAGTCATTTATTTATAAATTTTGGCATTCATCAACAGTGAAACTACTTTGCATAAAAGTTTGCTGACAACGAATGCCATATTGATAACCACGAGATGCAAGAATTCTATGCTTTACACAGAAGGAACAAGGAAAGAAAGGAAAAAACATATCAAATGTACAGTCATGTCGTTCTTTTTTGGCAGCATAAATGTTAAGTATCTGTATTTACAAAGAAAAATACATTGATGACTATGCTGTGCCATCTCCCGTGAACAATGAGAAGACTGGACCAAATTAGGTAGTAAAGATTCAGATGGATCGTTCATGCAATGGGAAATTTCTCTCACTCTTGGGTTATGCAACACTTTGGAGACAAAATCAAAGAAAAAAATCAGATTAATAAATATTAAAACCCTCATAAGACATTCTAAGTTCTCTCTCACAACTATGCATGTAAAAACGTTTTTCCTTGAACTCAACAAGTAGAAAATGTTCCAACACGAGTGAAGGATAATGAGACAAAACGAGGAACCAAAATCTAAACTGAGAGCAAAGAAATATTTTTACTGCACATCTTCCGAACACCAACTGAAAAGGGACCACGCTCACGTATATTACACTTCACTAAAAGCAGATTAGTAAGCTATTATGGGCACTACTAAGTCTTTACTCGGGCTATTCGTGTAATAAGAGCAAAGTGGCTCTTACATATTATTAGTATCGGCATTAAACTAGATGATATATCCAGCGACAAGTAAATCCTCAAATCCTGGGCTGCAGCCAGTGAGGGACCAGCTTGGTAGAAACTACTTTGAATCTGACACAAGTTGTCATGCGATCCATTCTTCTATCATTGAGATTTATCTTCTGAAGTGCTCGGATCACCGGCAAGCCCTCTGTTTCAGTCACTTCGAGTTCAGTAAAGGGCTTGTCACATGTTTCTGCAAACACGCGGCCTAATCGTCGGAGCATATTAATACCATACTAACTGACATGGGTAGCTAGTAATGTTTCAGGGCCACATAACCAACAGGTGATATGAGCACATGCCTTTACCCCATTTCTAATAAAATAGGTGTGCACTAGCACACATGTTTATTATAAAATGTCATAATACCCCAAAATTGAAAATAACGAGAAAACCTTGTTCCTACTCGGGGAAGATATGACCATTCCCGAACTCGTTTTCCTCGAAGGAATAAAATGGTGGCCGTTCTATTCGAACTGTCAGCTCCATCACCATTTGTAACTTATTGTGTTCCCATATGTTTCCCTTTCCTCCGTTTGATTGTACATACTTCATTCTACTTCAGAAAACATGGGTCTATAAGTTGATCGTCTGAATGTCAGTGTCCTCGTGTGTTTTCTCAATGTACAATCTCGATACGGAAGTTGAACAATCACGGACGACTTATGTCCGAAAAGTTACCTTTTTGAGCACCATGGTAATCCCTACGCTTAGGACCTTTAAACTTGTTATCAACCCTATGTTCATCCTACTGAATAGTAATATATTCTTATTTTCTACACATCAACACCTTGATATGAACGAGCATCATTTGAAATTCCTAAGTGATAACAAAGGAGAAGCGAGTAACCACGATTAAACGAAGCCAGATGTGTAATTGATCCATCTATTTGAACGACATCCTAGATGTCGAATCCTAAAACAAAAATGAGCGAGTAACCAAGATGTGATGTGCAGTTTAATTTATGGAATTAATCATTTTCATATCTTAGTTATAGATGAATCGAGGGAGCCGGATGATAAAACGGCAGGTTTGTCCAGCTCCGGGGTGCATAATTCATCCGTGGCGTCCTACGAAGAATTGGTATTGAAGTGTAGAGAGGACCTCAGAGAGTGATCATTCAAGATCTAACGAGCACACGGCGAATTTTGATGAAGTACCACGAACAGAAAAAGAAGTGCGGCAGAGAGTACCTTTATACAGAGATTTCCCGTACAAATGATGTGCTGAATCTTCCCCGGGACGAGCATAGACTTGAACTTCGTGGGGAGGTCGGAAGCACGGTGGGGGATGTGGAGATCCCCCAGGGCTAGAACCAACACCATCCTCCCCAATACTGCCAGATCAGGCTTCGAAAATCTTCACATTTATATCCAGGATCAAGAGGACGAATAAGAAAGAGAACGGTTATAGATGAAAAAAGCGCAAGAGATCGCCGATTTGCTACGGACGGCAAGGTCGAGGGGAAGGAACACACTTCAGCAGCCCCCAGGAAGACTCCACCAGCCCCGGATCCCCCCCCGGCCGCTGTCACAGAGAGAAAGAGAGAGAGAGAGAGAGAGAGAGAGAGAGAGCCCAGGCCAGGTCGGTTTAGTATTCTGATAGCGTCAATAATCATTTTAAGCATTCAGCATCCGGCAAAATATTAAAGAGCATTTTATTTATTTAGGTTACAGAAAATCCCGAAAATGTGTTGTCCATTTTATTCGCTGAAGTGGGTTGCTAATTACGGTCCATTTAGAAATAAACCCAATAAGCCCGTTGGGCTTATTTCCCCCGCCCGTCTGAGCGGCGACCAGCTCTCTCTCTCTCTCTCTTTCTCTCACTCGGAAGGGTACAATTCCAATTTTTTATTTCAGGGTATACATTTGTAATAATGCACGTCATCCCATGATTATAAATTCTCCGAGTTTAGGGGGAAATAATTTCATTTTTGGCAGCTTCCAAACCAACCAATGCCGAGAGTACTTCATAAATAAAATTATCATTTTTAATACAGATCAAATAAATAAATAATATCATTTTTGGTAGCTTCCAAGTCAACCCATGCCCGAAGTACTTCATAACTAATTTTCTTGATTTTTGTATTCAATTTAAAAATAATTAAGCATCGTACTTAGGCAAGTGAGACAAGGATACTCGAACTGTGAGAATTGAAATTAAAAATGACAAATTATTTGTCATCCCACCACAAAAATGGATATATATTTATTTTTATCAAAATAGCATGGGCATCAAAAAATTTAAGTACGTACCCTTGAAACACTTGCCATTGACCATCTTTAGCCGCATCGGCACCGTCCGCTCCTTTCCCTTCATATCCACCGTCGAAACGATGGACCTCGAACCAATCACACGGCCTAGAGTTCACGTATTACTGTTTAAATCGGGGTTGACCGATTCCCGCGCGCCTAATTTGGGTACAAGCTCGGTGGAGCCTCCGTCTTCTGCGGGCTCTCTTCCCGGTTGACTGTCCGTACGAGAGAGAGTCAATGATTGGGGAAATAAATAAATAAATAATATAAATGGGTCTGGTTTATTTTATTTTACGTATTTCTTGTACTTTTTTTTAATTATGAATGTAATATTCTCTCTCGTGTTCTTCGTTCTGCTGACGATCCGCTGCCTCCCCTCCCCCGTCTGTGCTCACATTCTCTCCTCCCGCCGCTGCGCAGCTCGTCGCAACGGGGAGGAGGGGGAGGGCCCTAAGGTGAAGCGGGAGGGTGGGGGAGACGGAGCAGGAAGACGGAGTGAGTGCTCTGTCTCGGTACAGGATCTTTGGCTGCGGCGGGAAGAGGAGCTGAAGCCATGCATGTCATGCGGCTTCTCAGGAGTATCGCTTCGGGAAGATTTTCCGCGTTGGGTCTCGTGAGTGTTTTCCTTTTTTCGTTTGCGTTTTATTACCTTTGATAGTCGTAGGCTGCTTCCACCGGGATGTTTCACGGATCGGTTCATTGTGAGAGGAGACGGATGGTTAGGATGGCAGACTTCTTCGTCAATTTTCTGTTGGCCATTTTTCTCTGCTGGCATTTACGAACATATTGACATTTACGTTTTATTTTCCTTATGTTATTCACTACCTCTTTTTATTTCTTTTAATTACTTCAGTTTTCTCCGCCTAACTATTAGGACTAGCCAAAAGAACTCTCTCTCTCTCTCTCTATCTATCTACATTTATGTCCGGTATTAGACTCATTAAATTGATCCGAAATCATTTGCTTTAATCACTAAAAAGCTAATTCAAGGCTGATTTTTTCAGTTGAAGGGCATTCGATTAGATCAATGTGCGTGCTTTCTTCAGGCTGGGATGCATAATTTTTTTTTTTTTGGGAGAAAGAATCTGGAAGCATAGAAATCCATGAAATTTTATGAATTATCTGCTGACGTGGTTGAAGCTTAGCCCCAACTATCGACTTGTCTCTATTCAGGTGGTTTTGAAATTTGATGGCATCTGTAGACCATTTAATGCGGACCCTTGGACTTTGCTTGGACATTTTGGCATTGGGGACGCCAATGGTAATTGAAAGCATCAGATAATTACTTTTAGGAAGATTCAGACTAGTGATCCTCATTTAGAATTGTTTCCATTATAAGGGGTATAAGAGATAATCAATGATTGTACAATTATACAATCATGCATGATTAATATCTGGAAAGATAAATTTTACATTGTGATGAAAAAGGTTGTTCGATAAGTTACATCTCGTTCACTCTAACAGTGTTTAACATCAGATCCAAAGGTGATATGCCTAGAGACTACAGAGGACAAGGAACTATTCGAAAGGATATTGCCTTTGGATCCATACTTTCCAGGTTTGAAAATTACTCAGCACTAATATAATGATGATACATTCCCCTGTAGGAGTGATGATAACTTGCTGAAAATGATGATAATCGTATTCTCTCCTTCGGAATGGGAAACAATTGAGAAATTTCTTATTATTCTCACTTTAATGTCAAACCTCCTGATGGCTAGTGTTGCTTCTTTAGGTAGCTTTTCTCTTTTGCGACACTGATCATCAGAGACGACTGCTGATTTCTTGGAAGATAAAGAAATTCGAAAAATATATATTTACAAATTTTCCCACATTTCTGAAGAGGGAAGACTGTTATCTTTTTTGTATTTTGCTGTAGTTATATTGCCAAATATATTTTTTCGGATTTAGTGAATCATTACGGATTATGGGGTCACTAGTGATGATGTCGAGTACTTCTTTCATTACGTTCATACGGAATGCCTGCTGTGGTCCAATATTGGTGTTTTTCCGAGGAACTTTGCTTTGTGGATGTCATCGGCATACGAACATGAATATTGCATGTGCTGTGGGAATGCTGTTAATGTTCCTCTTATATGATAATTTTTTTTCCTGTGGTGAATCATGTGGTTTTTGGGTTATTGTTTGGTTCTGAGATCTTTTTTTGACACAATAGTGCTGTTATTGCATTCCTATGTTCTAAGGGCGGAGACTCTGGGACCAAAAGAGTGAAGGTTGAAGAAGACAATGATCAGAAGGTTCCTGTGGATCAAGCTGCTGGAAGTAAACTAATGAACATAATGGATCATATCAGTTCCATACTTTAACCTGTTACAGTCTTATCTAATGTAGGGTTAATTTTTCAAACTGAACATGCAGGTGTCTATGGGCTTCAAAAGGAAATGAGTGACATGCAAATCAGAGACAAGAAAGCTGCTAAACCAGACGACCAGGCATTTTTATTGATATATACGCATTAGGGTTTACGCCATGGTTATTGGACATTAACTCCCACTATTGATTTTTTCAGGATTTGGAACTGGTTGTTGTGAATGGCGAAGGGACTGAGACAGGGCAGGTAGTTTCAATAACGACTGGCGGGCAAGGTGGTGGAGCCAAACAGGTATGCTGTGTCACAGATTGCTGGTACTCTGCTTTAACCTTTTTCTTATCTTTTTTCTGAATATTAGATTTCTTAATGTGCAAGTAAAAGGTCGTCTAATTCCTTTTTCATAAGCATCACACATGACGCTTGTCAGAGAAGGAAAAAAAACAAGGAAAAAAGAGAAGATCTCCGCTATCTGATTAAATTGAAAGCAAGAAACCTCTAAGGGTTTAAGTGAGTTCTTACTCAGGAGACTAAGGAACAATGCAAAATACTGAGGGCTGCAATGCCTTTTGTAAAATTTCAATTACTTACATGAATGTACCTCATAACTTATTTCAGGCATGGCCCACCTAATCAGATGACTTTGATCTGAGTTGGGGGTTCCTGATTCTGTTCCCTGGGGGGGAATGTAATATCTGCCTTTATTTATTTATTTATATAGAATAGGCCAAATTAGGCCTTCAGAGACCTTTGATGATGTCTCTTCTTGGGGTTAGAGAAAATATGAAGAAGCCAGAAGAGAAGGAAGAATAAGTGGAAGAAAATAATGCAACTAACTGCAGCTGGCTGAGGGAGAAATGGATAAGAAAACTTACCTTGTCATTTCCCCTTGCCTACAGAAATCCGTTGTTCTTTACGTCCACAGCTGTCCAGTGTCGTCTGCCATAGCCAGTGGCTTCCTATTGTGGCTTGCCCACGATCACTGGCTGCCCTTGTAGCTTATGTCCATGGCTGCCTGCTGTCATCAGTGGCTGTGTGTGGGATCTCTCGTCTCATAAAATGAAGAGGCAGTCTGATAATGTACCGTATAATGAGGAGCTATTATTTTTGTATCATTCTTGAGCTATATTCAGGTCTCTCCCTTTAAATCAGCCAGTACGTCCTGCTTGATTGTATCAGACCTGATCTGAATATGGAGAATTCAGAGTTCTCATTGCTTGATATCAATGATAAAGTATGAGTTACCTTCACACCTGAACCATTGATTACCAACATAACAAGAACTCATGTAGTAGTTTGTTAAGTACATCAAAAAATGTCTACTAGGCGTCTACAACTGTTTTTTTCCATGAACTATAATGATTTTTTTTATCATCAGGTAAAAAATCGAAAATATAAGAAAAAAGGTTCTCTGTACAATAGATTGATGGGTTCTTACTTCATCAGGGTCCACCATGTTTCCCTCTTTTAATTCAACTTTGTGCGTGCTCAGCAAGGGAAAAAGACAAAAAAGTCTCCATATAAGGGACTCAGGAAGTAGCTCAAAGGCCCAAGGTCTGTCATTTTAATTGATGGTAGAGGATACTGGAGGGAGGCAAAGGTAGTAGAGTCATCTCTAGTAATGAGCATGTTATCAGTATAAAGAAGAAAAGGACGCTCACGAAGAAATTTATGAATGAAGAGATCATAATCTTCAACATTCTCATGAAATCGGCATTAATAACAACTTGATGGAACCGTTTTAGCCATGTGGGGGGAGCCTGTTTGAGTTCTTATATGGCTTTCTGAAGTTGACTAAATAAAATGTTGCTTCATCAATTTGAAACAATATATTCTGAAGTACCTTTGATGTAATCTAAAACCAGCATTTTATGATTTACTTCATTTTTTAATAGTTTAAAAAATACTTGAAGAATATTTGAAGAAAAGTCGAAGGCATCTCTTACTTGGGAGTTACATGTCATGGCCTCCACGGATTTTGGCTCTTTTAGCAAGACCTGATTAATTAAATTCACATGCTCCTTGATTGATAGGTGGTCTCATACATGGCCGATCAAGTGGTTGGCACAGGCTCATTTGGCGTTGTTTTTAAGGTACACAATGTTCACCATTGTTTTTGTGCTTATTTTTCTTTCTTTGAAAAATATTTGATCTCATTTTTCCAGGCTAAGTGCCTTGAAACTGGGGAAACACTTGCTATCAAGAAAGTTCTTCAGGACAAGCGATACAGGAACAGAGAACTCCAAATTATGCAATTACTCGATCACCCCAATATAGTTGGGCTACAACATTATTTCTTTTCTTCCAGTGACAAAAATGAACAATACCTTAACCTCATGCTTGAATTTGTCCCTGATACTGTGTATCATGTAGCTAAGCATTATAACAAGATGCACCAACGTATACCTTTATTCATTGTGCAATTATATATCTACCAGGTGAGTTTCTCAGGGTCTGCACATGTTTTTTTTTCATCATTCATCGTTTTTTGTGGGATTCATACTGTCTGTTGTTTATTAACTCATATTCTTAATGCCATGCAGCTATGCTGTGCTCTTACTTATCTTCATGGTGTCATCGGCGTTTGCCATCGTGAAATTAAACCTCAAAAATCTCTTGGTGGGTTTCTGTGGTATTGTTTTGATTTGCTAGTCGAGCATGTTCATGTTAAACACATTATGGCACATGTAATATCGTGAATTAAACAGTTCTAAGGGGGTCACACGAGGGAAAGTTCCACTACTTTATTTCCAGTCGTTTTTTAATATCTGCGCTGTTGTGATGTTGATTAGAAAGACAACTTCTCTAAGTTTACCTCCTTGACTGTTCTTATAATGGGTAAACCATCTATTATTCATAACTTGTATTAGGTTGATATCCAAATAAAATAAAACAATCATATGCAGTCTCTGTAGGCTTGGTTTCTTCATTTGCTTTCACACTGGGGCGACAATGTGTTGTGCTTATGACATAATTTAGACCCAAGCCAACCTGGCCATTTTCCTTGATCCGAACTAAACACTGGCTCAACTCGAATTTTACTCAGTCTTTGAAGTTTGAGTTTAGGGTAGTAATCCATTTTATTTTGAAGCATTTTGGAATGCTTCAAAATAAATCCTGTAAATAAAATGGAATGCTTCGTTTAAGTAGAAAAATTTGATCCGGGGAGCGTGTAAATTACATGAATTGATGTTGGCCGTGTAAATTACATGGATTTAGGCCTGGGGTTCATCTCTATACGAATCCATCATATAAAGAAGAATGCGTCTGTTTTATGTCTGTTCAACAATATGCTAATTTTGTGCTGCCAAATCCTGCTTATAAAGCGTTTAAATTTGTCCACTTCAGCATGGGTAAGCAGAATTGGACAGGGACCTGTTCAAAAGCTTTGCTAGAAGTACTGTTATGCTGTTTCCTTGGGCCTTTTCCTTCCCTTGTAAATGGGAGTGTGATGTCTTCCAATTAACATTCCATCCATCCCTCTTTTCGTTGTTGTATTCTTATTTAACTTCATATCAGTAAGTCTCAAGCGGTATCTCCACCAAATTCAGACTTCCTGTCTTGTGAATCCCTTTCTTGCAGCACTTGCCACGTAGCCCAAGCAGCCATTTTTTTTCCAACCGTAAGCATGGTTCGATTCATCATGTCGACTTCAGAGCACCTGCAGCTGCACAAACTCAATTTGGTTTTTTAGACATTATATTGCCCCTATTATGGCAAGCCCAACGCTGATGAGTGATGCAGAAAAAGGAAGAAACCAAGGGATTCTGGTCACAATAATCCATGCCTCTGATTGCAGACTATTCTTTTTTGTCCTGCTCTCAAATTGACTTCATTGGTCTAGCCACTGTTGACCAGCAGTTCTATCGCCGTGGCACACTTCCCACTTTCCTTTCCATCCAACCACCGGTTCACGAGCTCACTGGCTTTTATATAAAGCCTTCCACATATTCTACCTCTATCTTTGATTGACACAGTACTTTCAAGCGCATTTAAACCTCCTTTGCGTAAATTAGATTTGTCTTTATGCACTTGAACTCCGGACCAATGATTCATTTTTATTATTACTCAAACTGGAGTTTATAAATTACTAAGAATTCTTACTTCTTGGTGAAATTCAGGTTACCTTCTTGTTAAAAAAATAATTCCCGTTAATGATATCAAGGTTTCTCCATTGTACCTGGGATTTCTTGAATATAGGATTACTTCAAGAAGGAAACAATGTACGGCATCAAAGAGGTGATTAACATCAATTCCACAATCATGTAATCTAATTATGTCATTAAATATTGTGTATAATTCTGTGCGTGCCTAAAAATGGATTGTTGGTGGTAGAATGAATGTGCTTAGTTTTTAAAAGATGAAAACTTTGTGAACTGCATCTACAGAAACAGAATTTCATAACTGTCTTTGTTATAAAATGGCAATTATACCATCATAAAAATATGGATAGGGTAAATGAATGTGCAATCTTTTGAAAACGCTACGCTTTTCTATTTTTTACAATTTTTTATAACCGAACTGGACTACTCTTTCCCGATTCTAGTCCTGTTAATCTGATTCAGCTCTGAACTGTCAATCTGTCGATTCGCTGTCCGAGTTTTCAGTAAAATTATCATCATGAGGCTCAGAAGAGTCCATGACATCTTGTAATGTTATCCCAGTCAAGATATGAACTACTTTGACTTGACTGAGTCACCTTTGGCTTGCAGTCTGTGACATTTTTTGTTACATGTTGCAGGTAAATCCTCAAACCCATCAGCTCAAGCTTTGTGACTTTGGAAGTGCCAAAGTGCTGGTATGTGATGTTTGGTTAAATTTAAGAGCAGCTTGAACATTTTCCTTCCCTGTTGACTACTAACATTTCTAGTTTTAGGTTCCCGGGTAGCCTAATATATCCTATATTTGCTCAAGGTATTATCGGGCTCCTGAACTAATTTTTGGAGCCACAGAATACACAGCTGCAATTGATATGTGGTCCGTTGGCTGTGTCTTAGCTGAACTTCTCTTGGGTCAGGTGGGTGTAACCATATTGTCAATATCCGTGTGTTTTAACCATCATTATTGCGTTTCATTTCCTTCAATTCTGAAGGCATCTGTCTTGGATTATGCTTTGAAGTTATCCTTTATTGTTTTAGCAATCATTATGTCATAAAAGTCACTTTGTGCACGATAATGCTGATTTTTTCATGGATTATTTTAAGTATGTTGAACTTTTGGTAAGATTTATGGATGCAACAGCGACCTCCCATGTAGTCACATCTAGTGAGGATCTCAAGATGACTTCTTTGAAGTTTGTTGCCAGATTGCCATCTTGTTAGGAAATCCTGCAATAAAGTTGAAAAAGATAAGACAACTCCTTTTGGATCTGGAAATTTGTGACATGAAAAACGCTTCAATTAGTATCTGCTGTATCGCCTGAATGATTGTGAATGATTAGACTGTCACGTTCTGGAGAGGACATTCCAGCAAGAAATTAGTGGACATTTCAATAATATTTTTATTTTGCGGAGAATTTCGTGCCACTTACAATCTAGGAAGTGATAGAGCAATAGCTCCTCCATGGGAGCTTACTTATCTGTGCTTTTATATTTTTTCAGTCTTTTTATAATTTATCATTTTCTGAATGTTCTGTACTTCATCCATCTGCAGCAATTGCTTATTTATACATTCATTATTTATTCATTTATAGTTGGTTGCTTATTTTGTAAATTTTCGTATCTGACATCGAGCAGCCTATCTTTCATGGAGAAAGTGGTGTTGATCCGCTGGTTGAAATTATTAAGGTCGAAAACAAGGCAACTATTTTCTTGTTTATCGTTTTAAAGGTCATTTTTGACTATGAACCCAACAAGTAATTATTTCATTCTAATAGGTCCTTGGTACGCCAACAAGGGAAGAAATTAAGTGTATGAATCCAAATTATGCTGAATTCAAGTTCCCTCACATTAAAGCTCATCCTTGGCATAAGGTTGAGTGGCTTTTCATTGTAGTACTTATTTTTCTTCTAAATTTCATGGTCTATACGTTATCTAGTCTCTTCTTTGATACCTCAGTCTTTGTTGTTTATTCAATATTCTTTCAGCTATTCCGTGAAAAGGTGCCTCCCGAGGCTCTTGACCTTGTATCACGAATGCTCCAATACTCGCCTAATCTGCGTTGCACTCCTGTGAGTTATTTCTTGTCCTCCTTTCTTTATATAGTAGACTAGGGGCTTATCTTTGTCTTTCTATGCATTTATGTTGAATCTTTTTTTTTTTTTTTTTTTCTTTTCATGGTTAAGATTCTATACTCTGTACAATGTAGTCCTATGAAAATTGATTGTGCTCCGGGCAAATAATCTCCATATATCTGTAGAATTTTAATTATTTCTTAGTTCATAGTCACAACTGTGGCATTGGTGCTTGTACCATTTTTTTTTTAGAACAAAGGGGTTGATGATTAGAGGAACTTCAATATATTTTGCGGGGTGATGATACGGAAGCCCCATGTAAACAAAAGCTTACCCTTAGTTGATAAGCAGGTAGAAGAAGGATAGGTTATCAGTTCTGGAGCTCAGATACTTCAATGGTGTTTTAATGTAGACATGCACCTACTTTGTCGACTGAACCACCTAGAATGACTGCAGGCTAGTGAAAAAAAGCAAGAACTATGGTCAGTTTTGGCCAGCCTCCATGGATGTAGTCGTTTAGTTTTATCTTTATGTGATACTTTAAAATACTAATTGATTGATAAAAAACCGCCCGGATTTTTTATTTGGATTTGGGGGGGGGGGGGATTCAGATCAAAGAAAAAGAAGGATTTTTTTACTTATTTTCCCTTATATCCATTATTCAATAAAAAAATAATTATCTCTAAAAAAACCTTGTTATGCTTAATAAACAGCACATACAGTAACAGTGATTAGTCAACCCTCTAACATCGATTGCTGTACATAGCTTATGCCGCCTTTGTCAGTGACTCTGCCGCGAGAGAATGCAGTTGTATCACTGTCAGAAATTATGGTCCTTTTCTCTGCAGTTGGAGGCCTGCGCCCATCCCTTTTTCGATGATTTGAAGGACTCCAAAGCACAGCTACCCAACGGAAACCTCTTCCTCCTCTGCTCAACTTCACATCTTGAGGTTGAAGCCATAAGAGCAAACAGCTTCTCTTTCCCCCCACCTGGCATCTGATCTCCTACTCATGTTGATTTCTCAGAGCTGGAATGAAGTAGCATCAAATTGTCGGCAGCATTTGATTCAAGAGCTCACGCACTGATGATTCCAGCCGACCATCCTCTCCCACCTCTGATCCTCAATGATCTGCCCAGAAGCAGAAAAAATGAACGAGCCAAGAGAAGTGCTGAGGCCCAACGCATTTAATCCGACCCAGCTAAATCCTGAAGGTCATGTCTTCGAGAGTTCATCCGCATGAGAACTCCCACCCCTCTCCTTTCATCTCATGTATTTCTCCATGATCCATGTAATTAACGAGTATCTCTGTGACATTGTGGGAATTCTTGTTGGCTGTTGAATCCCTTCGTTCCGCAGGAAGTTCCAAGGAGCTTCAGATTTATCTCTACCAGAAATCCCCACAGGAGCAGATCCCTTCCCGCCCGAAGTGGTGGAAGCAGGCGGCGTCCCTCACCACCACCACGCGCCCGTACACCTTGGCCACCAGCTTCAGCGCCTGGTGGCAGTCCCCGCAGATCCGCAGGTTCTTGAACACGCGTATGGGCATCCCCGGCGGGGCGATCAGCAGCCCCAAAGCCACCGCCAGCTTCTCGCTGTGGTGTGCCAGCTCCACCGCTGCATCCGCCGTCTGGTGCAGCGCCCATCCCAGGTCCGCCCTGTAGCCCGCCTCCCCTATCCTCTCCATCATCTCTTCCACCTTGGCGTATATCTCCGCTGCCCGTGGGTGGCCCCTGTCCGCCGCCCGGAAGGCGTGCACCTCCCCCCCAACCTCCGTCCAGCTCCACCCGGGTTCCTTCCTCACCCCCCGCCGCCGCATCAGGCGGCGCACCCGCCGTGCTTCCTCCCATCTCCCCGACGCGGCGTAGCTGTTGGCCAGCAGCATGTACGGCGCGGCGTCGCCGGGGCACGCGCGGAAGAGCGCCTCCGCTGCACGTTCCGCCAGCCCCGCCGTGGCCCCGTGGACCCTGCACGCCGCAAGCACGGCCTTCCACACCGCCGCGTCCGGCGCGAACCCCGGCCGGTCCAGTAGCTCTGCGGCGGCGGAGAGCTTCCCCAACCGCCCCAGAAGGTCGACCATGCAGGCGTAGTGCTCCGGCCCGGGGGCCACCCCGTGGGTCCTCTCCATGGAGTCGAAGTGCCGCCGTCCTTCCTCCTCCAGGCCCGCGTGGCTGCAGGCGAAGAGGACGCCGATGAAGGTGACGTAGTCCGGCCGCGCGCCGCTCTCCACCATGCGGTGGTACAGACGGAGCGACTCCCTGCCGCGCCCGTTCTGCGCATATCCCACGATGAGGGCCGTCCAGGTGATGGCGTCTCTGTGGGAAATCGCGTCGAACGCCTGACGAGCCTCCTCGATGCAGCCGGCCTTGGCGTACATGGTCACCAGCGCGTTGCCCACCGAGACAAATGCATCAAGCCCCCGCCGGACGCTCCCGGCATGGACCTGCTCCCCCAGCGCCAGGGCGGGAAGCCCCGCGCAGCAGCTCAGAGCCCCCGCTGCGACGACGTAATCCGACTCGACGCCGGTGGCGCGCATTTCGCAGAACAGGTGGAGTGCAGCCTCGTAGAGGCCACGGCGGGCGCACCCCGTGATCAGAGACGTCCACGACACCACGTCCCTGCTTGGCATGTGGTCAAACACGCCGTGGGCGCTCTCCAGGTCGCCGCATTTGGCGTACATGTCCACCAATGCGTTGCCGATGTGCACGTAACCTTCACCGAAACCCGACTTCACGATGGAACAGTGGACGGCGCCCCCCTCTGCCACCGACCCGGCGGCCGCCAGCGAGTTGAGGACGGATGGGTACGTGAATTCGTCCTCATCGACACCCCTCCGGCGCATTTCGACGAACAGAGAGAGCGCTTCATTTGCTCGCCCGCCTCGCACGAACCCCGCCATGAGCGAGTTCCAGCCGACCTCGTTTCCGCCGTCGCCGGAGCCGCCATCTTCCCTCGTCTCCAGGATCTTCCTTGCCGCGGTGAGATCCCCGCACTTGACGTACATCTCGACCAACGAACTCCTCACGAAGGCGTTCCCGCCGAAGCCGCTGCGGACCACGCAGCCGTGCACCTGGAAGCCCACGCCCGGCGCCGCTTCCGCGGCGGCGGCACAGGCGGTCAGCACGGTCGGGAAGGTGAACTGGTTCGGAGACACGCCCGCTGACCGCATGTCGCAGAAGAGGCGGACGGCTCGGACAGGCTCGCCATTCCGGGCGTGGCCCGCCACCATGACCGCCCAGAGGACGCAGTTGCCGTCGCGCTCCGGGGGCGGCACGGTGGCGAAAGCCCGAACGGCCTCCGCCACCATCCTGCACTTGGAATACATGTCAACGAGGCCGGCGACGACGGCGGCGCTACCGTCGAACCCTGACTTGTACACCAGCGCGTGTAGCTGCTGCCCGGGGAGGAGGCGGTGTTGGGCGGAGCATTCGCGCAGAGCGCCGCCGAGGGCGTACTGATCCAGCCTCAACCCCCGGTTCATCATCAGCTGGAGAACCCCGACCCCTGTAGCCCGAGCGACGGAGCACATTCCGGCGGCCCGGAGCGCCGCCGCCGTGCCTTCCGCCAGCTATGGTTCTCTCCCGCCGTCGTCCTCGTTCTTGGTCAGAGAACATGGTCACTCCCGCCAGCTGTGGTTCTCGGCGGCTCCGGGGAGTTGACCACCATAGCCTTACGATAGCCCGCTACCCCGTTCCTTGACCTTAGCATCAACAAAATAACGTATTTCTCGCAGTCATTCGCATCGTCCTCGGATGATCCAACGGAGGCCGGATCACCAGACACGTTCTCGGGTCAACGGCGAAAAACTGATGGGTTAATGGGTTGGGGCCGGTCTGAAAACACGAAATTGAGGCCCGATTTGGTCAAACAAGTTAGTTGCATTAGAGGAAAATTAGCGTCCCATCATATTCAGCCGGGGTGGAGTCTGGATTTTATAGTACCGAAGACAAATCGACGTCTGAGAAGGTGAGGGAACTGGCAATGGGAATGAGAGAGACCCAGCCTTCACCTGCTTCAGGCGGAGCCCATGAGGTAAACCAGGGCGCTGACTTTAAAAAATCCAGAAACCTGGGTTATTTTTATTTTCCACTCTGATATCTGTATTTGATCAAAATATAATATTTCCAGCTTATAACATTAAGGGAGAGGTATCTGGTCATTTGGTTTATTTGTAGACCCTTCTAAATACTTCGTTGCTAAGATTTTTTTCAGGGATAAATGCTAAACGCCTTCCGCATGTTCCCGTCCATTTTCTTGCAATTCTAAAACAGCGACTCCCCCTCCGTTTCTGTGGATCCTCGTGGCCGTGGAGCTTTTCTTCGCAGAGGTCGAGCGACCGGTGGGCGAGCCCCGGTGGTTGAACCTGGAGGACGCTTTGCCTCGCCCCCCCCATTTCAGCGGGGCGTGGAACCCTCTGGGTCAGCCCTTCCAGCAAGTTCGGCCTGATTAGGGTTTCTATCCGGCTCCTTCTGGCTCTCCTCTGCAATTCACCTCTTGTTGCTAAGTCTGGATCCGATTCTGATGGCGACGATATCGTCTAGCCCCACCGGGAGCCCTTCTGGGGAGGGCACGGAGCCGCTACTCGGTGCAGAGGGGGACGACCGGGGGCGTCGGTTCCGTGTAAGGCCGACCCTGCGTGGCGCTGCGCAGTTCCTGCGCCGGGCGAGCAGCAGGCGGATGATGAGGGAACCGTCGATGATGGTGAGGGAGACGGCGGCGGAGCAGCTGGAAGAGAGGCGGAGCGACTGGGCATACTCTAGGCCTGTCGTCGTTCTGGACCTCCTTTGGAACCTTGCCTTCGTGACTGTCGCGGTAACGGTGATGGTCATAAGCCGATATGAGTCGCCGTCGATGCCTCTTAGGCTGTGGATAGCGGGGTACGCTCTGCAGTGCATCCTCCACATGGTCTGTGTATGCATGGAATACAGGCGCAGGCAAGTGCAGGAGCCCTCTTTCCTCGACGAAAACGAGGCTAATCAGGGGGGTTCAGGTTCCAGCACGCCTCGCGGGGCGGAGGAAGCCGACATGTATGAAACCGAGCAGGTACAGGACGAGAGGACAAGGTATGGTTCTAGACGCCGTCTAGATAGTAGAAGAGGGAATAGGTTCTTCTGTTGTTTTGTGGGATAAAACATGTTAAATTACAATTCTCTGTTGGACTATTTCGGCGGCTAGGGATCATCATTTGTTTTAAACATAACATACCGAAATTGGACAACACCATTAGAAAGGGGAACTTTATATTTGATGCAATATGCCCAACTCATTATGCATCATATTTCTCATGAAAAAGTCATTCCTGAACGAAGTATTGACATTTACTTTTGGATACATAAAACACTTGGGAGTACTTTTGTTACTTGTAGTTATTGGAGTTTGGATTATACACATTACATTTTATTGAAGTGAATTTGACTCAAATAGCACCCCTGGAGAAGTTCTAGCTAGTCATGAAAAAATGGAACTTGTCTTGATATCCGGGGGATATAACTGGTGGAAAAAAATAGAGAAGAGTGCTTCTATTCATCTGCTCCGATTCATTTGGGTGCTTCAGTCTATGATGCTTCCTTTAGACAATTCTTAGTTTTTAGTGTGCGGTATGCTGTTTCCAAGGTTTAGTGCGCTCTGTTTGTGATCCCATGTAGTGCAAACTCCCTGGCTACTGACCAGGTACCATTTGGACCACTTGTTGGGTTGATCTCCGCGCACCTACTTTCATTCAACCGTGGGTGCGATTGGATGGTAGTGGATAACGTAACTCTGATGACTTCGTCATTTTGATTGCCTTTGTGTTAACTTTGTCATCTTAAAACTTGTGCATTGTATTAATAGGCAAGTGGGAAATGATTCGAAATCTTTTTTTACACTTCCCACAGAGAACGCACTTGTATCTGACAGGTTCTTCCAAATTACTCCGTTCGTTGAAAGCAGAAAATGATGTTAAAAATATCCATTTTTGTGTAACAGAACAGCAAAGATACTTCCATGACGAAGCCTATAATGTTCATCAAATTGAGTCTCAAATGGTCGTTCAAAATTCTATCAGTGATTGATAGCTATTCTTGCTATTCGAAGCGGGGTGGTGTAGTCATAGGCTTTCTTCTCGGAGTCATGCATCCCAATTCAAGGAACTATACTAATTTTGTACTTCAATCATTCGCCAATTCAATTAGTTGCTCTAGTTTACCTCCGTGAAATCTTGAGGCCCCAAAATTAACCATTTCTAGAAATGGTCTGCTGTTCCAGATGTGGGGTGGTGTGCAGGTGTGCATGGCGGATGTATATGATCCTATTGAGACCACATCCTCTCTTATGAACTTCTTATGCCACAACTTCAATTTGTACATTCCTCGTGACAATCTCTCCTGGGAATCTATACCATTTTTTTATTATTTGGAGTATTTTAATCATTGATGTTGAAACTGAGAAAAAGCAAATGGCAGTTTTTTATAATAATACTAGCGTTACCGGTAGCAGGTCCTTGCCTTTGTTTATCTTTCATTATCCGATGTAACTAGATGGACATCCCCACTGAAGCAAATGAGTGCTTGTGGCGTACAGAAGACATAATCCATACACATCTTAATGGATATATTTCAGTGTCTTTTTATCTGGCACATCTTAACTAGATGGACATAGGATATAATCCATACACATCTTAACAGATCGCTTTCATCCAGCATATCATTCAGCCTTTAGACAAGTTCTAAACTCAACCCTGTGTAGAGAAATGATTATATAACCTTAATTTATAATAATTATATTGGTATTTTCTATTGTCATTAATTTTGGGAATATAGTTTTTATAAATCAACATGCATTTTTAAAGAATTCTCTATCTCATGTCTTTCTTGGCAGTGTTGCAAAGCACCTGGAGTCCGCAAACACAATGTTTTCATTTATATGGTGGATTATTGGATTCTACTGGGTATCTACTGGTGGCCAAACCTTGACACGTGACGCACCCCAGCTATATTGGTGTGCACTGAATTCTTTTGATACAATTTTGTTGCTGTTAACTTGAATTAACAAATTACTGTCGTCCTCCTTTGTTGTGCAGGCTTTGTATTGTCTTCTTGGCCTTCGATGTATTCTTCGTGGTGTTTTGTGTCGCACTTGCTTGTATTATTGGTATTGCTGTTTGCTGCTGCCTGCCATGTATTATTGCAATTCTGTATGCTGTGGCAGATCAGGTATTCCACTTTTACAATAGAATCATGCTTTCCTCAGAAAATGTAATGATGCTTTTATTTGCTTTCCATGTCCCAAGCAGTTCTGTTTTGGTGGGTTTTGAAGATTTATGTTGTATCTTGTACTTGAGGAATGGGAGTGGTTTATTGATCTCGACATATTCATGATTTATGGATGGATAAATATCAGTTGTGAAGGTAGTTCTGCTGACTTTGAAAGTGATTGTGTAGATGAAAAAGCTTGAGCCTGTACACTGGTAGTGTACGGTTGTGTAGGGTGCCATTAATCTACATTTTTAAAGAGTGCCTGAGCAAAAATTTGAGAACACAAGATGACAATTTTCTCTTTTCATGCGATGTGTGATTCGCAGGCAAAACTTAAGCTGCTGCTAAGTGTCGTTGTATGTACCCAACTTTGTTCTTTTTATGATTCTAGGATCTGTGTATGCGCTCTGAGGCCTGTATTAGGCTTTGGTAACGGTTGATATATGTAAGTTTCATTTTTGTGTGGGGATAATCACGTCTAGTCTAGTAAGTCATATCTACGACGTTAAGGAAAGCAATGGCTTTATCAGACAAATCTATGGGGACCTCCCCCCAGTCTTGGACACTGGATTCAGGCAATGTTATGGTTGAGCACGTCATGTGGAATAATGGGACCAGTGGCACCAACTAGGAAACAATGCAGGACCCAAAAGTGTTGAGGCTAGGGAACATAACATGGATTACCGAATTGATGGACATTGATCTGATTGCACTTCATCCGATTTCAACTTTTAAGGGGGACAATGGGTTATCAAAAACGAAAAAGATGAAAGTATTATAAGACAAGTCGGTTGAGAGAAAAGAAAACATAAGAGAAAGAAGGGAAAAAATCTCCAGGTGATAATCAAACAACTGAGATGACTGAGATCTGGTCAGAGGTAATGGAGGTGTTTTTGCACTAAATTTTTTCCTACTTTAAATATCCATCAATCTCACCATTTGACTGATCCATGCCAACAATAAATTTTTCAGTCCATGTAACTTTCCTCTGACTTGATAGGATGTATGTTTAATCTTACAAGACCCACCAAGAAGAATAATCTTTGCAGATTATGAAAATCTGGAATGTTTGGTCGGCAGCGAAATTGTGACTCAATCTAACTTTAATATCCGTCAATCTCACCATTTGACTGATACCACTCGTTAAGGATATTATAGAGGGTGAACACCGTCACTCTCTCAGGACAATAGGCTTATGGAAAGGATCAAAGCACTGCGATTGACATGACCTTCTTTTGGAAAATATATTTTCCCCACGATCGCAATTTATTGACGGATATAATTTTTTCCCCTCCCTGCTGGCAAATAGTTGCGTTTTTCGTGTCTGATAGAAATGACAAGAAGCTAAATTGAATAAGTTATGCTGAGAAACGTTCCTCTCGTGATTTTGTGCCAAGTTATTGGCCTCTAGCCAACCAATTTGAATAGGCTTTACAGACATCCTATTCCATCACACACACCACGGCTAATTGTTATCATCGATTTATATTTTTGCTTTTCTTTTACTTGTCTAATGAGTCTATATTAGGATTCATGACTACTGGTTTTTGTTTATTTTTAAACATCCTTTACTATTAGGAAGGGGCATCTGATGAGGACATTAGTCAACTCCCAAGATACAAATTTCGAAGAATTGGTGGTGTTGAAAAGCTGCCTGGGGAGATATCTAGGCCCTTTGGAGGAGTGATGACTGAATGTTCCTCTGAAGCACCTACGGAGCATGTTCTTTCAGAAGAGGATTCTGTAAGCCTCCTATTTGAAAATTTTTACTGTTCTCGTGCTAACAATGTGCATCATGATCGTCCAGTGTCCTGAGTGCGATTGCGGCATGTTGAATCTTGCATTGTGTATATTTTTAGTGCATTGCTCTATTTTCTTGTTTTATATTCATGCCAAGGTTTGCCAGATCAGGAAGCACTAGTTCAATTAAACCCATTAACTCTGATTGAAATTAGAAGCCCCTACCCTGATTTTGTTGAAACCCAGCTGTCCTTGCAGTTTTGTATAGCAGAAAACAATTCTGATATCAGTTGGGGCAGTCCATTTTTGTCTGCCTGAAGATTCTTCCAAGGCTTCTTGCCTTCCCACTTAAAGAGAGAGGAAGAGTTGGAGAAAGAAGAGGCTGCAACTTGTGCCCAACGAGGGAAGACAAGTGAAGGAAAGTAATGCAGGACACCACGCAGGTGACTGATTTTAAGAGAAATCAGCAAAGTTCAATTTAAATGAAGGTAGTCACAGTAGGATTATATTATTTCCAAACCAGACTACATCGCAGGGTTGTGATTTATGGAAGCTTCCTCTGAGTAGGGTTGATATTTATGATGTGTTAAGAGTGGACAGGAATAGGAAATGTGGAGATAGGGCTGTTGGAGGCTCAGATACAGGTATCAGCAGTAATAAAGAATGTCTGATAACTAGTTAGATGAGAGGTCTAGAATAGGATGACAAAGATTATACCTTGATCTCGTGGATAGAGACTTGTAGCCTGACGATCTTGGAGTAAACAGGCAAGCAGCTATGCTCTTCTGGACGTGTAGAGATTTCACGCAGCCTAAAGAAACCTAGGGATCAAACAAGGATGAACTAACCTCAGCTTTGGAACCACCCTGATTTCATATCGAAGGACCTTCATGAGAAAGAGGTAGGAGCAATATTTTCATTCAAAATACCCTCTTTTTTTTTCCCATCATATTCGACCTCCTATTTTTAGGAGCAACATGAGGCCCTTTGGAGGGGCGTTCTTAGATCTGGCCTATAAACCCCAGTAGCTCCCATCGCTAAAATGGGCAGAAATTTCGGCCTTAAGTGTCACTAAAAAGTAGTGAAGACGGTTGGGAGATCCTCGGTTCTTTAGTAGTAGACCTTAAGTACTTCAAAAAACGGCCAAGATAGTACCAACAAAAAGAAATAGCTTTTACATTATTCACATGTCCAGGCATATATACTTCGAGTGTAGACCTTGATCTGTGCATCGCTGACTAATCGATGCCCTCATCACAGAGGGTTGTAAGAATATGAGGAACAATAGGAAATAAATAAATAAATAAATGACGTCGCATCACCTACTGCCAACCATCACAGTATTTTTTTTATCAGTTCATCAGGGCCTCCTTCGGTAGAGTCACTGAGGGCAATATCCTCCGATTATGCTGCACCACCGCATTAAAAATTTGGGTATTATTATCCCCTTCACGCAGTCCAATTCTATGGTTCCATCCCGGTCCGGTTCCTTATTGAATAATAGCATTTCCATTTCCCAAACTGCGTTAATTAAAGCAAGGGGGCGGGCTTTCCTCTGGTAGCAATTTTTTAATTTGATTTTTTATCATTTTTGCTAAAAATGAACTGGGACGAATTTTCGGAGCTCTGTTTAGATTTATATCAGAAGAACTCGGCGGATTTTAGCGTCCTCGCTCCAATCATCAACTTCTCAGCGATTTTGAGTTCAATACTTCAACATATGCCGGTCATTTCTTTCTGGGTCTTTTGCTCTGCCTTATAGCGGTCATAATATTCTTCTCATACATTGGTGGGTTGACTGTGCTAGCCTGTCAGCCTTGCCTAAAACAGTTAGAATTTCTTGAAAGAGAAGAAGGGAATTTCTTCACCCATCTGGGTCTTTTGATATCGTCGTCTTGGTGCCTGCAGGAGTGCTGCATCTGTCTTTGTACCTACGAGGACGGAGTGGAGCTGCGGGAGCTCCCCTGTAATCACCACTTCCACACTTCCTGCATAGACAAATGGCTGTATATCAACGCCACCTGCCCCCTTTGCAAGTACAACATCAGAAAGGACGGTAGCCATGGCCGAGAGGACGTCTAGAAGAGCTTCTTCTACTGGGTCCAAAATCCGCATGCCCTGGCGTTTTTATTGCCTCCCCCCCGTCCCCCCCCCCTCTCTCTCTCTCTCTCTCTCTCTCTCTCTCTCTCGCCACTGCTGCTGCAAAGAACGCGATGATGTACCTACCTTGTTCATGTCTGCGTGTGGGTGTGCCTGGCCCATGCTTCTGAGGCCCTTCTCGGCGTCGTTGAACTGAGAATGCCCGCATTCGGTGGGGCCTAGGATTTGCATGGAAGAGGGGCCTTTTTGTATAAAGTGAAGTGGATGTGTCTGCCAAATATGATGGGCGTCGAGAGGCCGTGTTCATCAGCGTTGACCTTGTTCGTCGATCTTAACACTCGTGTCGAGATCATTGTCATGCCATCGCCGCCCCACGGCTCTTGATCAGTTTCTTCTTTTTTATTCTTTCTACATCATCAGCCCTACAAAATGATCGTCTCCCCATGGCGGATGTCTGAGGGGAGGATCAAAGCCAGCTATCACACCCTTAAATGATCCTCTCTCTCTCTCTCTCTATCTCTCTCAACAAGAAACGTTGCACCTCATGGGAAGAGAGAGAGAGAGAGAGAGAGAGAGAGAGAGGTGGGTACGGAGGAATTGTTGAGGGCTTCTCCCACAGACTATTCACCTCATCCTACGTAGTCAACATTGTCATTATCATCAAGTAACAAAGACTGTAGTTAGTCACCAAGTTTGACCCACAAGGTAGGTACGTGTCTCTTGGTCAATGGCCATTGATATAACCTCAATATTATATGATAGGATATGTATATTTGATATCATTATAATTTAAATGTCTCAATGAAAGCACATGGTCAATGTAAATATATTTTTTATGTGATTTTATATTATTTTTGAATTACATATAAAAAATATTGATTTTTATATATTTTATAACATATATATTAAAATAAAATAAAATGTTTTTTAGGTAATATTGAGTATTCCAATATGAAAATTTATATTTACATATAGAAAAATTAGAAAAATGATACTTTACATTTTAAATGAATTTTCTATTATTTTAAAGTATTTAATGAGTTAATCAACGGATCCATTACAATTGGCCCACTATTAAGCCTCATGCCAGCCTATTCTAATGAGGGGTATTTAAAGGGAGAGAGAGGAGAGAGAGGAGAGAGAAAAAGGGGAAGGGGCCCATGATTAAGAGAAATTAGGGCTCTCTGAAGAACTAGAAATCACGACAATGATGGCAGCGACAACATCAACAATGCTGAGTCTCATTCTGTGTGACAGGCAAAGAAGGGGCTGAGCATGACGATGGTGGTGCTCATGACAGTGAGAGCAATAGTGGTGACAACAACGGTAATGACTGTGAACTCCTATTTGACGTGACATGTACAAGAGGAGATGAATATATTAGTAACGACAACAATGATAACAATACGTTCACGACAGCAACAACAACAACAGTGGTTGTGAGCTGCTTTACTATGTGACAAGTAGAACAACAGCAACACCTACACTCTCAAGCTTCGAATTAAGTGCTTTAATAATCTTTTTTACGAATGCTGAAAATAATAGACTTTGGTATTTTCAATAGTCATTGAATTTCAACACACTAACTGTATATTTTTTATAGTTGTCAATACAATCTAAGGTTCCCTCTCAAACACAAATTTAGTAATCTACCAATAAACTAACTAATAGAAGTGTTTTCACCTCTCACTTTTCACAAATTTATAATATTTCTTGTATCATTTTTCCTTTTGTTCCTTCGATTTTGAATTTGTGAAAGATGTAAAAAAGTTTTTAAATCTACTTCTTTTTCATTCCTTTTTTGTCTTTCACCTCACCCAAACATTTAATAGAAAATATTCGTGCATCACATAATATCAATTTTTCTTTGTGGATCAACTCAACTCCACTACACATTATAAATAATTGAAAGCATAATTTTCAGAAATTTGGTTTTAATAAATTTTAAAATTAATTACTTCTTAAAACAACTACTAGAGTAAAATCAGCCACCAAACACATGGTTACTTGGAAAATGGTTAATCAGATACAAAAATTATCCACTACCTTTCTAATTCTATTTCTTTTTACCAAAAAAATAACTTCTTCCAATAATTCAGAAAATAACTAAATTTAACTACCTTTCCCAGAAAACCACATTTTTTTTTACTGAACTAAGTGAATAAATGCATTCACAAGATATAAAAAATATATAAGATTTATTACACATTTACAAATAATGTGGACGAAGAATAAAACTCCCAAATATTTGCATGTAAAAATCTTGACGGCATGACGAGCATGATGAAGAGCTGACCATCGTCATGAAGTCAACCAAAGTGAATAAACCCATCCACAAGATCGAAAAAAATATAAGATTTACTACCTATTTACAGACAATGTGGACGAATGATAAAGCTCCCAAATATTTGCATATAAAAATCTAGACGGCATGATAAATAGCTGACCATTGGCATGAAGTCAACCAATAAACAAATTTTGGTGCATTAATATAAGATTCGTATATGCTGGAGAGCCAAGTGATTCACAACCACCATGAAAAGGGTTATCAAGAAAGCCGCCCCCCCTTATAAATTTTTTTGGAAATAAACAGAAATTGTGCCATTTGAATACAGCATATATTTCTCATCCTTGGAAAACTAGGATCACCCGACCTCAAATAGAGGCAAAAAAAAAGAAGAAGTCATATCATTATCTTCTAAAACTGCCGCTTGAGGTTATTATTCTGTCGGCTTGGGATCTCTGGGCAGAAAAATCAGGAAAGCTAGAGAATTGCGGCAGGGCATCTACCTTTTCTTCGATTTGTTCCGACTCTTGACTCTTCGTTCGAGCTGCCGAATCCGCTGGTTGATGACTGAAGATGACTTTCGCTCCTCAGAGGAAGAGGACGGAGAATCAGCAGTCTCTACTGCTGCCTGCTTGGATCCCCCGAAGAGAGGAAAGCTGGGTGGGGGAGGAGCGGCGCGCTGGGGAGCAGAGATTTCCGGAAGACTCAGGAACGTGCGCACTGCCGGACGCTTGAGGACTGCCCAAAATATAAGACAGACCGACGATTATAACCATGAAAGGATTCCTCCTGAGTGAGTGAGGAGGAGGGAGGGGGGGGCAGGGGAGGGGGGGGGGGGGTTCAGAAGCTCACCCATTCCGTATGTGAGGGAAAACAGGTTGGAAGTGATCCAATAGCAAAAGATAGCCTGCAGAATGACGAAGGCTCAGTCAGACACCTTTCCATGATTCGCTACTGGATATCATAAGAACGAGCTTTAGACCAACCGTACAAGGTGATCATCTGCTCGCCACGGCACCTTTATGAAACATTTAACAAGATTTCAAAGCTAAAAAAAGATATCATCTGCTCGTAATCTCATTGAATATCCAATAAATCTGGACTTCGGAGTTGAACGCTAGTTTCTTAGCATGAATCTGTTATTTCATGCACGAACTTTGGCGTATTTTCCATATTGCATATAATGTGATGATTACGAATATTTATTGTCTTCCGATAACTTTGGACGACTAAGGATATCCTATGAACATAGTCTAATGATGCAGTATTGATGGCAGGGATTAATACATAATTCTTCATTAAATAATGATTATCCATCTGTTCAACGAAAAATAAAATGCTCCATCGTGTTGTACTCACTAGATACTGATGTGAGTTGAAGAGAAGATGAAAAAAAAATTGTAGTAGAAATGCAAAATACCTTTGGAAACGTTGACGTAAACGGAATTGTAAGGAAAGCAAGAATTCTGGAGAAGTTCTTCATGGTGCTAGCCATTGGATTCCCTTCCATACCCTCTTGCATATTAAACTACGACATAAAAGATATTCAAACACGCATTGAATTACAAAATTATACGAGGAAATCAGAGAGTACAAATAAATGAATAAATAATAAACAATCAGCATATCAGTGTTTCTGCCTTGTTAAGATTAAAACCTAACCAAATTATTGCAAAACTAACAGACTAATTCGATAATCATGCAATAACGAAAATCAAATGCGACGAGCAACCTCAACATAGGTAATGGATGGATAGTTAACTATAAAGTTTACAACCAATACGAAAGATAAGGGCAGGGTGATATGACAAAGAGCTGTGGAGCTTTGATCATTCAGATATACAAATTAACTGATCTGAAAGAAGTATCCCCAAAAAGGCTAAGTATACCAAAATGCATTTTTACATTGTTTTTGAATTGTATTCACAATTATTTTATTAAGTTGATAAATGGTGTCTTATACAATATCCCTCTCATTTATCAGAAAGTCTCTGCATAATCAACTAATTCCAATTCACAAGGGGGAATACGGATCAGATTGAGTTGAATTCTGGCAGAATTGAACCCTGCGAGCCTGATTTTAGAGAAGGATCAAGATTTTCGACACAAAGAATCAACTAATTTATATTTCCCAGTCTGATTCCCATCCAGATTGCAATGCACAAGGCTGATCTAAGTAACCAATCCAATACAGACGTAAATCCCATTCGGTTCACAAGTGCCTCACAGCAGGGTGCAGAAGGAACAAAAGATGAATCAATCCTATTCTTCTTCTTCTTTTATCATTTTTCCTCCACTCTTCTTCATCCTCCACCTCCCATAATCTTCAACGTCAACCCCTCTGCTTTCTCATTAGCTTGTAAAAAGCTAGGGGGGCTTCTAGAGAAGGTCCAGCTCAGCCTGGAATTATCTGAGCCCAGTGGCCACAGTCGAATCAGGATCAAAAGGAATGCTTGATAAGCCGACTCTAATACACATGATTAAGGGAAATGGCCAGTTTGTTTAAAAAATTAGATCAGGGATAGTTTCGCAGCACAAGAGTGTATGACTCAACATTATTAAAAATTGGTATTTTTGAAATACTTCAATCTTTGCTAGCTCTCAAGCACTGACTTCTCCCCTCTACCTTTCTAGGAGAAGAGGTGAGCAATGTAGTTCGTTGGTGGCCACAAACAGTTCTTAGTTTTTTTCTTCCACATTTTTGAATTGTTGCTGCAGCAACAGTGGCAGCAATCTCCTTTTTTAAACATACTCTGATGGCTGCAGCCTGGAATTTCTCCTTCTACTTTTGCTTCTTCTTTGTTCATTCTACACCCTGTTCGCCTCATTTTTTCCTCCCTCCAACCATTCAAGGAGGGATAGTCGAAGTTTCACTTGAAATTTCTTCCATAGGCTGGACAGGGGACGTTGACGAACTAAAACTAGGGAATGATATGATTGATAACAAGCAGATGTTATATCTTGACTGTAGCAAGAGTCATGATCTACATTTATAACCACAGAAGCAAAAATAAATGAACAAAGGGTAGAATTTGTCATTGAAAATGTTTGTCAAGGTTACTTCCACGGTTAAAAGATTCTCCTTTTCACATGTACATATTTATGATTGGAAGATCAATGCTTACCTCCACAGTTGCCAGGAACGTAAGTGATGTCAATACTGGAAGCATATATAGAGGATCAGCAGTAGTTAAATCACTAAACCAGAAAGCTCCACCATCTTTAAAAGACGGAACTTTCTCAACCATGTTCGTTATCTACAAGCAAAAACAACTATTATAAATTAGTGCCTGAACTTTTGAGTGCATTCTTTTTAGCTTAAATACAGATAAAATGACACTTTAAATTCAAATAATTTATGGGAAAGAGGACTTTGAAATCTTACAGCTAAATAAAAGCTGATGAAAACAGGCCCTTGAATAAAAAGTCCCTTCAGAGGAGTAAATGGAGTGACCCCATGCCTTCAGTATAAATTTGATGGGACAACAAGTGAGATAACAATAGATCAAAAGTTAACTGTAATTTTTTTTTCAAGATTCCACACTCCATGGGTAAAGTTTAAAACAACACATGTTTTCATTCTTACTAAACATTCATAGCTCAAATGACAGATGCTGACGTTTCAGGTGGCATACAAAGGAAACAAACAAAAAGAATGAAGGACAAATATTCCAAAAAAATTATATTATTTGTCGCAATTTTTGGCAATCTAAGTAACAAACTGAGTAAGACAAGTAAAATCATCTGATGGGTGTAGACAATTACAAGACGAACCTTTCCAATTTGGTCAGAAAAAAGGCAGAGAGAGAGAGAGAGAGAGGAGGTGCTGCTATGCGGGATAGTCTGTGAAACTTCAACATTTTTTATTCAAATATATATAGTGGAAAGAGGCATCACGAATAACACAGGCGTGGTAACTGGCAGAGAAAAGAACTGGGCTGTGGTCACTGCTGTTCCCTGCACACTAAGTCCAATGGCACTGGAACAGACATCCAAGACTTAGCCACAATAGCAAGCTCAGGCACCTGTGCGAAGCACTTTGGATCCAGATTGAGTATCTGGATTGTCTGAACTTACGTCCAATCAAGAGGAAAAAGGGAGGTCCATTCTGCCCAAAAATATAAAGTATGAAATGATGTTTTATAAATAATGAAGCCGTAGTTATATGTTAAATAAGGAGGACAAACATTGGTTTTCAACCAGTTTAAAGAAAAATAAACATTTTAACACCCAAGATATAGTTCAATAAAAGGGATTTGAGTCTTCTTCCTTTCATTCAGCTGCAAGTTACAGGGGTTGATAAAACACACCTTAAGCTCGACACATAACATCAAATCAAGAACTGTCAGTTCGAGAGGGATTAGTAGACCTAGGGTATTTTCTTTCCCACATAACTGATTTGATCTGGCATATTCATTCTCTTTTCTTAAGCTTACAAGGGTGGACAAGGTTCTCAGTTGACATTGGAAAATGAAAACACTGCAGTCACCCATTTTATCACATATGAGCCTCTCAAAGCATACAACAAAAGCCTTCTGAAACCTAAAAGCGTTTTCAGAGGTGGTTTCTCAAATTTTTTAAACTATTCAAAAAAATAAAGAAAACATGCTAATCCAACAAAATACTATTTTTATTACCTTTCTTGAAAGTATACTAGTATAACCTTACTTTACATTTGTAAGAAAAAGATATCCATCATAAAATAAAACGTTCAAAAAATACTACACAGCAAGCAGAGGCATCTGAAAATGGGTACTTAAACATGAGGGCTTGACGAGTGAAGAAATGGCACTGCAATTTCCTGATGGCCCAGACAGCAATCCCGAACAGATTATGAATGGGCATACCAGGATAAGACCAGAGTCAGGGTTTTAGCACGCTTGGAAGGATATATCAGGTTACAAATGTCAGCCATAGGGTTCAAGTTTTTTTTTTTTTACTGTCTTTTGTTCACCAGTCTCTCCTCATCAATCTAGCCTGAATGTAACTGGAGACTTATTGGAACAGTATTAATAAGATTTCTATAAATATTAAGGTATCAGATTTAACAGTATTAATACCATCTGAGAAATTTCTGCTCAAATTGGAACACATGATGCAGGGACTCCAACCCATTTCCGAATCATTGTGAAGAAGGATTATCTGCAGTAAGAGTTTATACAGCCTCGTGATCGTTTTTTTCTACTTCTTAGAATATATGGTATTAAACAGCAACATCATGTTCTAGTTTTGATGTAACCCCAGAACACAGCAAAATGAATCTGTAATGGCAACTAAATAAAACTTACTGTTTAAACAGTTCTTTCATTCGTTTCTGACTCTCTTGAATAGCTTGTGGATCAGTACTCTGGAAAAGCATAAAAATTTAGAAAGATGCATATGTTAGGAACAAAGAAATGTATAGCTTGCATAAGATGATGTAGAGTTTTTGTTGATCTAAATGATTGAAAGGATAAAAACCGGGCAACAATGAGGTTGAAAATGGTTGCCCCCGTTTCCAAAATATGTTATGGCTCGAATTCGTAATATTCGACTCTAGCCCAGAAAAAAAATTACGTTTTGCATTTTCTCCTTGATCTCCTCCAGGTGTGGTCTCATTAACTGTACATGAAAAAGAAGAGAACAGGGATGATTACAAATGAGGGACTATCTTTAACATTTAAAAAGAAGTCGAAGTGAATTAAAAAAATAAGGATACTTTTAACACCAAAAACGACGCATAGAATTCTGAATAGCATGATCCAATGTAACCATGATCCAATGACCATAGAATTCGTGCTTAAAATAATAGAAAAATATATTAAATTTGCATGGCAAAGTAACCATGATCCAATGACCATAGAATTCTGAATAGCATAGGCATGGTAAATGTAATTGTCTATGGTCTTTTGTCAGGAAATTATAATACAAATACGGGATAAATTACTGAAAAATATAGCTTTGATCTAATTGAACTTTGATAGCCAATGCATTGATGTTTGTGAAAAATAATGCATAAAATTGAGAAAAAGACATACACCGTCCATTATTTTAATCATATTGTTTAGATACTCCTAGAAATCCATAATTTTTAAGTTATTACGGAATCTGCGGTTGTTTTCTTCATTACTTGCAAAGATCTGAGAAATCTCAATGAAAATAGTTGTCATCAAGAGGCCCACTTCTAAATAACTGGAATGTGTATAGTCTAAATACAGATGCATATATGAAAACGGTTAAGGACCAACTGTGGGACTGCTTAAAATTTCAGAGGCCTGTGTCTAAATAACTGGATTGTGTTCAGCACCGATATCCAGGGGTAGTCCTAGCATTCCTTTTAAGGAAGTGAAATTATCCCACAGTTTGAAGGATGTATTTATCTGGAGGTTTGGGCCATTAGTAGCACTTGGAACCATGATATTGTGAAAAATGATGGGTATACAGTCAAGCGTAGACATATGACATCAATGAGATTTCTAGTGTCACAGCTACATCTTGTATATGCACCCAACCTTAATATTCCAAGAAAGACAGACAAAAACTTCCTCATTTGGTTATATAATAACTATACAAGAAGAGAACTTGACGCAGTGCTTATTATAAGGCCGTCACCTTATCTCTGCATAATAAAACAAAAAAAACGCAGTGACATTCTCGCAACCTTTCTCGCATAATGTTTGAAGCCATTTTCCTATTTCTTTCAATAAAACTGAAAATCAATTTTAAATTAAATTTAACTTTGTCACATAAACTTTCTGCAATATTCACTGATATATGAACATTTAAACACTGTCATTAGAGGCCTCAATTACGTTTGCGTCTCTCAAAAAGGGCTCAAGACCCAAGAAAATTTTTCATGACCATTCTTGAGCGTGCTCATGATGGCAAGATGAGCCTTATAGAACAGAAGGAACAGATTGTTCGGCATACATACGACCTGGCAATCAACAGTTGTGTATTTCTGAGCACAATGTTTCCACAGAGGTCTAGCCGCCTGTATAGACTCTGTACTAACTACATATCTTTGAAAGAATAAAATAAACCTTTTTTTAAACATCTGTACTAGAAATCGTGAATTATCAGAAAATTCAGGGGAGGACATTGAGAGAGAAAACATAAGACTGATCCCATTGCCAAAGCTCCCACCCAATTCCATGGGCTACACCAATGGGATCATGTAATAATGGTAGGTTTACTAGTACCTACATCATTCTTCTACGTGCACTGTTTCTATTAAAAAATCACAGAGTGATACCGATTCGAACCTAGAAAGATCTTTCATGATACATATATTTTTTATCGAGAGATCTATTAAAAATATCCTTAGGAGAGAGAGGTAGAAGCATACACTCAGCTTAGTTGAAGCTTTCATTCCATTTATCAGCAACGGGACAGTGGCTGTCCGAATCAAAACAGTCGTCAGGACAATGGCAGCCCACCTGGTTTAAACAGGCCATTCATCGGATGTATTGTCGGATGAGTAGAACGCCGACGTAAATTGCAGTAATATGTACGCAGGATCAATAAGTCGAAAACCCACTGACCAATTCAGACCAGTGAACGAATGGACGGCATCTATCAAGTGCTGGAGAGCTGCGACAGGAATAGCAGAATCAGCTGCAGCTAACGCTACTTCGCTGGCCACAGGAGCGACTTGTGCTACGGCGCCGGTAGCCACATCAACGCTCTTGTCCGTCAGTACGGTGGCGATGTCCTTCATGTACTCGACATCACCGGATCCACCGGGACCGGAAGAGTAGTACCTGCAGACTGACGATTGGAGCCCTGGATAAAGGGAGAAGCCGATACCCCTCCGATCCCGGGAGAGGACACCAAAGTCACCGGGGTAACCAGCAAGAGACCGTTGAGCGGAGAAGAAGTGACGGGAAGCGTGGGAGGAGAACAACGAAGGCGAGGTAGCCTCAAAAGGGGGAGGCTGGGGATGGTGATCTTCATTCCCATCTCTATCGGAGGAAGCGAGGTGGGCAAGAGAGGAGTTGAAGCGCCGGGCGATGCGGTAGAAGCTGCAAGCCAGACTCCTCCGGCTGGAAGCCGCCATTAGTGCTCCGGGAGATCACCGTGGACGAGCCAAGGTGGAAGAAGAAGCTGGGTTTAGGGGTTTCTTCTCTCGCTCCTCCCCTTCTCACGCGTCCCCACATACTCTTGCTTCAGCACTGTGGCCCAATCCAGTAGGAGGAGTTTGGGCTAAGACAGATATGGGTCGGCCTGTCTGGGGGTATCTGGGCCAATTGCGATTGCCCCATCAACCTGCTGCCATCGGATCGGATAGGCCGGCGTGATCGTGATGAGACGGGATCGACCCAATTGGCTTATTTATTTATTTATTATGGAGAATAAAATATACTGGGCAAGGGAGGCCACGCGTGTCAAGTCGCCACAGAAGTACACGTCTAGAGAATTATAAAATTATAAATCTATTTATATTCATTTAAAATAATTCCAGAATTTTTGCATCAAAAGAATTCATTTAATCGATACGCTCCCTATAAAATGAGTGCGAACACGACCCGAAGACTCGTCAAATGGATCACGCGAGCCTCCTCCACCCATTATTATACGCTTAACAGTCAACCGCGTCGCGACCAATTCAACGCCGTGGATGGAAAGGTCAACGGCTTCCTTATCATATATGTTCCCCGGCAAGAGCGACTTTTTTGGTACGTATGATTTTTTTAAAATAACGCGGGAAATATCCCAGAATGAGTAGTTAAAAACAAGAATGAATGATTCTGGGTGCCGCGAGACGACTGAATTATGCGCTATCTAAAATGATAATTTTTTTTTTACTTTTGATAATTTTGATCGATAGATTAGAGGTGGATCGCATTACTTCATGCTCTCCCAGTTTGCGGCCAAAGAGGGCAGTGCAACTCCGGCCCCCGCCCACGGAAGCGCCGGCGGCGGCGGTGGCGGTGGCGGTGGCGCGGGCCGTACTCTGACGGAGAGATTAATAATCCCATTGTGGTTCCCGTGGGGGTCTCTGAGGCGGTAGCTGAGGAAGTGGAGGTAGCCGGCGGGGAGGAGGCCGCCGTGGAAGTCGGCGGCGGGGATGGTGACCCGGCCGAGGGTCCGCACGTCGGCGCCCGTCTTGCAGCGCACCTCCACCGTGACGGAGCGCGACGAGGGCGGCATCGCTAGTGTCAGCCGCTGGTTCCAGTGCGGGTAGCTGCCGCCGTCGGCGCGGAGGGCCGTGGTCGCCTGGTTCTGAGAGTCCGTCCGAAGCGCCACGAACGCGTTCTTCTTTATCGGTCGCTGGCCCAGGCTCAGCTTCTCTGCCGACAGCACCGTGATGTCCAGAATCTCCATTCTCTCTCTCTTTCTCTCTCTGGTTTGCACCCTGGTATATATTGAGGACAGGAAGAAGGGTACAGGAAAGGAGGGGGAAGCGTTAAGGAAATGAGGTTCGCCGCGTCGTCCACGTATGATGTACGCAGCGTGAAGCGGGCCCTAACAGCCGGAGCGAGAGATTCGTAACCCGACACGGCGTTGACTTTCTGGGGAACGACTCCCGGTCTCACAGCGGGCGGGAAACGTGTGCCCGTGCGTGTTTAATATGGTGAAATTGCGAATAGTCGGATTGGCTGTTCGGCGTCTGCGACATCATGCCACGCGCCATCTTGGCGCCTTCCCTCGACTAGCCAGCAAGATGCAGCGCGCATCCTGTGCTGGACATCAATGGCACGGCGACGATAGGAATCCGCCGGGAGGCGCAGGAGAAGCCGCCGTGGAGGGTATCTGTCGGTCATCCTCTGAACCATGCAAGCAATGAGAGCACATATTTTGTCGCCATTTTTTATATTTTAATATTTTTCTTAGAATTATGGAATCTGGGAAAATAGGAAATGTCTCTATTTTGTCACGCTGATGAAGACAAATGTGACGTAACACAACGAGAGGTGAGAGAGAGACAGAGAGAGAGGAGGGAAGATGTCGACGTCACAGCGTTGGGATATTTATCCAGTCTGCCGCCAGATCGGAGTCTAGTCGACAAAACGCTTTTGGTTCTCTATTTTATCTGTCGCGATTCCCGAGATGGTCGATGATGAAAAATATCTGAGGCCACGTGGACGCCATAGCTCACCTGCTGCGAAGATATTTCACGGGGGCCGCTACATTATCGGCGCCAGGCTGGGTTTGTGGGGGCGGGGGCTGCCGTATAAAGGGTTACTGTGGAAACGCTGCAGAGCCCCCGGGGGAGCATTCCCGCTTATTCTTCTGTGGAAGAGAGAAAGCCGATCAATCGATGGAAGATCTGGTGGAGGAAGGCGGCTCTGGAGCGGCATGGACGGACGAGAAACACACCTCCTTCCTCAATTGCTTGGAGGACTCCTTCGTTAGGTGGATGATGATGGGAGGAAGGCTCGGATCAGGCGTCACCAGGCCGGATGCGGAGCCTCTGCGGCTCGATCGGCACATGCCAGACGGTGAGGATTCTACCAGGGACTGCCGATCGCGCAAGAGCGGGAGCCAGAGAGCAGTGGCGCGCCACCGCCATGGTCGGACAGGTAGGATCCGGAGCCTGTGGTCCTCCGATGGTCTTTCCTTCTTCACATCCGTCCTATTGGAGAGCCTTTGCGTCTCCGATCTGTCCTTGGGAGATCGGAGAAATCACTGCGGGTTGCCGCCTTTGGGGCTGACGTGCTCCACCGAAGAGTTTATCGTTGCTGTTACGTTTGACTGTTTAGGAGCAAGAGATTGGTTCCTGTTTCACCTGTAGATGAGGGAAAGTGGAATAAGATCACAACCTTCATTACTGCTCACTTCCCTTCTTTTTTTCGTTATCTCATCTTTCGCCGACGAGAAGATCCGTCACGGAATCTGGATTACAACAATTCTGGCGATGGATTGTCTCTCGGGGGGGAAGTGGGGGGGGGAGATTGGCACCACCTGACTACTTGTCTACTACATCTGCATCGCTGATCATCTTTTTCCTTTCGTTTCTCCAACCCAGACATCGTGGAGAGTCACGGCAAGACAAGGAAACGCTGGCACCGGCGTCAGGCGGACCCTCAGCTGCAGGAAGATCAGGTTTGTTATCATCTGCCTTTTCATGAATGATCCCCGAGCCGATGAGACCGCCTTCCACGTTTTTGCGAACAACCCCACCAATAAAACTCTCCAGACCGTACAGACGTTTTGGGGTTTTCCCCAGATATGTCAGTACGGCGATCTTCCTTTTGGTTCTTCTTTTGCAATTGTAACCGACGTCGTCTGCATATGCACTCTCTCTCTCGCTCGCTCATTCTGACGAGTGATCTCGATCTCGTTCCCTGATTGTACCTGTTCCCTGCAGGTGGTTCCGAGATATGAAGGGACGACGAGCGAAGAGAACGGCAGGCCAAACCCTACGGATGCCAGGCTCTCCACCTCAGCTGATGACCGGCGATCGACGGAGAATTGAGAGAAGACATTTGGCATTACTTTCCCAGAAGCAGCTGGTCTTGTACATGAGAAGTAGACGCGTAGTAGGACCATCGAGTGGCCGCATCAGTTGTAGCCGTCGTGAGCCGTAAGCAGCTGGTGGGAACAAGGCTGCGGGCGGGGAGGGAGAGTCTCTTACATAATGCATCATTTACCGCATCTGTTGTAGCCGTGGTAGAGGGGAGAGAGAGAGAGAGAAAGAAAGTTTCTTACATATTTACCACGATTGCCATCGTAAAATATCATAGGAAAATATCTTGTCGCTTTCATGGTACATCAACTAACGGTCTCTCTTGATGGCCGCGCCCGCATGTCATGTCGACATGATTAATTCAAACGGTTATATATCGAATAAATGAGTGCAATTTTTTAAGATAAATATTAGCAAGTTTAGGTTTTCCTCACAAATTAATGGCACATTTTTCTTCTAATTATAGATCTCATGATCTTATGTGACAACTGAAGTGAAATGATAGCATTTGAGTGCATAAACAAAGAGAAAATATCCAAAGTTATGAAGAATTAATTGTTTTTGGCTCTATTATTGATATTATGGTGTGATTTCTATCTTACAATAGGTAGAAATTAGGTGTTAAGCCTCTTAAATAATCGGATCAATAGAGATGTGAATGAGTAGGAAAATAATTACTACCCCCTATGAAAAACTTTGTATGCATACACAAACTTACATTCTCACCTGATGACAGTGACATCATTTCATGTCACCATGATTATTTAGGACAATTATACATTGAATAAATGAGTGTAAATTTTAAGATAAATATTTATTATGTTTAAGAGATGGCCCAGCCGTTCTCCGATGAGCGGCATGTCCCCTAAGGTCAGCCATCTTCTAGAGTTTCACCGTCATGATTTTTTCATCCTAGGGTTTTACCAAATGAAGATGGCAATAGGTTAACGCTTCAAAAGCCAACCTGGTGTACATAGAGCCTGCTGACTTCGTACCGTAGGACAGAAAAATCATGACGGTGAAACTCTAGAAGATGGCTGACCTCAAGGGATAGGCTACTCATCAGAGAATGGTTGGGCCATCTCTTAAACATAATAAATATTTATCTTAAAATTTACACTCATTTATTCAATGTATAATTGTCTTAAATAACCATGGTGACATGAAATGATGTTACTATCATCAGGTGAGAATGTAAATTCGTGTCCACATACAAAGTTTGCTCATTCACATCTTTGTTGATCCGATTATTTAGCAGTCTTAACACCTAATTTCTGCCTATTTTAAGACAGAAATCACACTATAATATTAATAATAGAACCAAAAACAATTAATTCTTCATTAACTTTGGATATTTTCTCTTTGTTTATGCACTCAAATGCTATCATTTTACTTCAGTTGTCACATAAGATCATGAGATCTATAATTAGAAGAAAAATATGCCATTAATTTGTGAGGAAAACCTAAACTTGTTAATATTTATCTTAAAAAATTGCACTCATTTATTCGATATATAACCGTTTGAATTAATCATGTCGACATGAAATGCTGGTGCCGCCATCAAGAGAGATCATTAGTTGATGTACTATGAAAGCGACAAAATATTTTCCTATGATATTTTACGATGGCAATTGTGATAAATATGTAAGAAACTTTCTTTCTCTCTCTCTCTCTCCCCTCTACCATGGCTACAACTGATGCAGTAAATGATGCATTATGTAAGAAACTCTCCCTCCCCACCCGCAGCCTATTCCCACCAGCTGCTTATGGCTCATGACGGCTACAATTGATGCGGCCACTCGATGGTCCTACTACGTGTCTACTTCTCTTGTACAAGACTAGCTGTTTCTGGGAAAATAATGCCAAATATCTTCTCTCAATTCTCCATTGATCGCCAATCATCAGTTGAGGTGGAGAGTATGGCATCAAGAGAAACCACTAGTTGATGTGCCATGGAAGTGTCATCAACTTAATGAAATGTTGTCATCCAAGATATTTTCCTATGAGATTTTACTATGGCAATCACAATAAATATGTAAGAAACTTTTTTCTCTCTCTTCCCTCTACTAGAGCTATATTGATGTAGTAAACATTTTAAAAACTCCACCTACTACATGTTGTAAATAATATAGTATGTAAGAAACTTTCCCTCCCCGCCTTCAGCCTGTTCCCACCACCTACTTACGTCTTAGGACTGCTACAATTGGCCACTCAATGGTCCTACTATGTGACTACTCTTTTGTACAAGATCAGCTGCTTCTGAGAAAGTAATGTTGAATGTCTTCTCTTAATTCTTCGTCGATCAGCTGAGGTGGAGATCATGGCATCTATAAAGTAGTGTGGATATCCCCCCCCCCCTACCTGAAGACAATCCATCACTATAACTATTGTGATTTCTTTAAGATAATAATAAACTATTCGGTGGAGTATAGTAGCTTCAACAATGGCAACTTGCAAGGATTTCTCTGATATCTCAATGACAGATTAGAGATGCAAAAGCTCTCCAATATAATAGATGGAAAGAAGAAAAGATTATTAGAAGACCACAAACTTATAATAAATATGTAAACACATACTCACAATAATAGTGGAAACTCAATTTCTAAATATTAGTGAGTAAAATATAAGAGAAATCACTAAGCTATCAAGAATTTTGATGAAAATGACACCTCCACTAAATACCTTTAATCTACATCTCAACATCTTTGAGATGACCACACACTGGAGAGTTAATAATAGACTCTTTATTTTCTTCTATAAGGACTTCACATGCAATATAAATAAGAAGATAGACAAAAAAGAGAAAGAAAGTTGAAAAAAAAGAGAATAAAATCAAAAGAGATAAATTATTGTTGTTCATCATACTCATAAAAAAAGAAATATATGCTCTATTTATTGAAAAAAGTGAAAAGACCCTAAAAAGAAGTATTTTCAACAAACATACGGGCAAGCCCACACATCTTGGTGGTGATGGTTTCAACCACCCTCATTTTCCACTCTCTCTCCCTACTTGACCCCTAAATGAGTCAAAAGGATAAGGTGACAATTGTGACACTACTCCTCACTCCTCACATGTCCCCTGAACAAGTTAGACAAAAAGTGACTCCTCTCATGTCTTTTGAACAAATTAAATGTGATGGGTTGACACCATTAACAAACTCTTTACCTTAGCAACCATCATTGTTGCATGTAGGGTCATCATTCATTTATACTCTAAGTTCTCCACTTTTTGTAAACTATTTACAACATAAATCAAAATCAAGTAATGTTTGAACTTCTCCATTATGACGACCTTTATCAATATATCTATGACATTCTTCTCTGTGTGAACCTTCTCTAAAGAGATATCTTTAGAATTCATCAATTCATGGATCTTGTGATATGACACATTAATATGTTTTGATATTATATGGTAGACTTGACTATTTATCAAGTAAATACTCTCTAATTGTCACAATGTAAAAGAACTTTACAATGTCCGATCCTAAATTCATTCAACTACCCCTTCAACCATCAGGCCTCCTTAGCCGCTTTAGTAGTTGTCATATACTTTGCCTTAGTCATAGACAATGCAATAATAATATGAAGTATAGTCTTTCAGCTCATAAGTCTATAGTCCTTGTGAAAACATATCTCGTCATAGATCTTTAATGATTTAAACTCCAACAAAATCTATAATAACAAAGTCAACATTATAAAAAATAATTTTATTAGTCAAAATAGATTATGAAATCCAAAGTCTTATAAATACTACATCATTTTTAAGAGAGTCAATCGCACTAGCATAATAAATTTATTTCTTCTTCAGATGTCCAACACTAAGTAATTGATAATATAAAATGACTAGTCAAAAGAGTTTCCACTATTTTAGTATTACTCATATTAAATCGATTCACCACCTTCAAGAGATAACTATTATAAGTCAACTATAGTTGACCTAACTCCTAGACTTTATGAATCTTTTCATATCAAAAATATTTTTTGTCACACTAAGATCTTTTATGTTAAATTCATTGTTCAACAATACATTTAACTTAATAATCTCATATGAATTCTTCAAAATAATAAATATATCATCAACATAGAATATCAAAATAATTAGAGAACTATCAACACAAGTTTTCATATCAACACACTAGCCAAAATTGTACATTATGTAGTCAATTTTCAACATGTAAGAGTCAAATTTTTTGTATCACTATCTTGATATATGCTTCAACTCATAAATAGACTTCTTCAATCAATAAATAATAAATTATAATTCATACATAATAAAATCATTTGGTTATTATATGTAAATAATTTTATTTAAATCTCCATAAATAAATATTATCTTCACATTCAACTACTTAAGTTCTATATCTTCATGTGTGATAATGGCTAATACTAAGCAAATAGATGTGTTTCACAATAGGTAAAAAGATCTCTATATTAATTTTGTGAAAAAAAATTACAACAAGCTTTGTTTTGTATTGTGACTAGTCACCATTATTAGTGACTTCTTATACACTAATTTGTATCTAATAACTCACTTTCATGTAGTAAGATTTACTAATTTTTGTGTGATTTTAGTTCAAGAATGTTCGCTCTTCAGACATTGTCTAAAGTCACTTTTACTTTTCAAGATAATTAATTGACTCTTGAAAAATTGTAGACTCACTATCTCCTTCAATAATTAAAAAGTAATATAATCATCACGACAACTAGAAAACATTTCATGCTTACCTTATCTAACAACAATACAATAAAAAATATCTGACAATTCTATAACTTGATCTCTACTTTTAATAGAACTAAGAAGACATTACACAATCTCTACGTTTATCTTACTTTCTTTTCAACATGATTATCATTAGGTTCTTAAATTATAGCATTATAGAGAAAAACTTTAACATATGATCTTCTTCAAAGACTACATCCTTACCAAAAATAACCTTATTCATCTCTAAATATTAAAGTCAATATCTCTTGACATTAACATTATAGCCCAATAAAATATATTTCCTCAACTTGAGATCCAACTTTGATCTCTTAGTAGTAGGAATATGAACATATTATGAACATCTAAATATATGTTAATTTGAATAGTCAATAGGATTATCAATAGTCAATACCTCTTCAATCACCTTCCTATCAAGAGTAAAATTTGATGAACTATTTACCGAATAAACAATTATACTTACAACTTATGTTCAAAATTTCATTAGTATTTAGTCATAAACATGATGCTCTCTTAGTGATTATGCAGTTTGTTTGTTCAACAACACCATTTGTTGTAGAATTTTTTTACTATATAATAATATTAAATATCATGTTCATCATGAAATTGATTAAGTTGAAAAAATTTTAATTATGTAGTATTGTCAATCCTTAAGACTTTGATATTTATCATTATATAATTCTTCACCTTTATGCATCGTGTCAAACTTCACAAGTACTGTTGACTTGTGCTTTTAGAAAAAATATATAGATTTTTCTAGAAAAATTATTAACAAAAGTTTACAAAATAACTACCTCTCATAATAATCACATCAATCAAATATACTTATTTCACTCCTATAACCCTATTGTAAATATCATAAAAAAGAATGTTATCAATTATGAAATCATCTTGTGTCACAACACAAGCTTCACTTATAATAATATTTTCCTTAAGTTTGTAGATATTTACTTATTGACATCTTCTCTTCATCACAATAAACGCTCCTTTAATAATCTTGAGGATCTCATTCTCACATTTAAGCAACATAAATTTGCCTCTAAAATTCTAAGCAAAATCAATTCTAGTACAATACTAGAACATGACAAATATTTATAAACTCTTAGACCACCTCGTCAAACATCTAAACTTTCATCAAATTAATGCTAATAACTTTACATACTGTATTATTTTTTATGAAAACAATTTATATTACACTCATGTATAAATCAAATTAATTAACATTATGACACATATAATAAGAGTAACTGGTATAAAATTCATGTGTTTGACAATTAATTAGTTGAAATAAGGTCATAATAAATTTCACTATCTTCTTTATCCTTAACTTTTACAATATTATATAAATTATATTTACTTTTACAATCTTATTATTCTGATTTTTTGTACTTTCTCATAACACGTGATAAATTTAATTTTTTTAACTAATTTATCTGTGATTTAGATTAATTACTCTTGTCTCTCAATAATCCTTTCTCTTTCTACCTTCCACGTTCTCTTCTATCTTTCATATGTAAACCTTCACCACAAGCCTCACCAACATCTTTTTTCTAAAGATAATACTCTATCAATGAATCAATAACATCTTTAATAACAAGTGATGTGCTATCATAGAACAAAGTCATAACAAGATGGTCATATAAATTAGGAAATAAATAAATAAAATGATAAATTTGTTTATTAATTTTTTTTTCATAAGAAGTAAGTTATTTAATAATTAATTGAAATAATCAATATGAGATGTCAAATCATCTCCTTCTAACATGACATGTATAACGTAAATAATTTTTTCTTTAATGTTAATTTATTCATAAGGTACTTTGATGCACATTAATTTTCTAACTTCTTCTAGAGCTCCTTAAGATTATATTCATCCATAAATTACCGAATAGTTTAATCAGACAAACATATATGAATAAAATAGCTAACCTTCTTTTTCATTATCTCTTAACCATTAACATCGATTTTGTCTAGCTTTAGTCTATCCAAAGTTTTATAGAAGTTGATCTGAAATAGTATATCATACACTGATGCTTCTAAATATTGACGTTAGATGACTTGTCCAAGTTTTGTATATCAATATACATATTCAAAATCATAATTAGTCCATAAATAATCAAATACTTTGATACGACTTGTAAAAATAAATATATAAGTATAAGATCATAATAATAATCAAAACTTAATTTCTAGATATTAGTGAGAGCAAAATAAAAAATAAATTACCAAACTATCATGAATCCTTATAAGAATGAGACTTCTACAAAACATCAATCTACGTCTCAATGCCTTTGAGACGACCACTAGAGAATCAACAATGGACTCTTATCTCTTTCTATAAGGACTTCACGTGAAATAGAAGTAAGAAAAGAGACCAAGAAAGAAAAAAAAATTGATGGAGAGAAAGAATAAAATCAAAGGAGAGAGAAATTATCATCATCCGTCATATTCATAAAAAAGGAAATACTTATCTTATTTATACGAAAAAGGAAAAAAGTAACCACCTCCCCAAAATGAGACATTCTCAACCTACATGTGGGTATGCTCACACATCTTAGAGATGATGATTCCAATCACCTTCATTTTCTACTTTTTCTCTCTCTTTACACGACCCCCGAACATGTCACTAGATATGAGGTGTCACTAGATATGAGGCAACAATCATGACACTGCCCCTCGCTCTTTGCATATCCCCCAAATGGGTCAAATGAGAGGAGACTCACACATCTCTCAAACTAATCAAACATGATGGCCTAACACTGTCAACACATACTCTACATCCTACCTCTCTAAGCATGGCAATGGCACACCACCACTCTCTAGCTCCCACTCTTGTGCGATCGACAATTCCTAGTAAAATCCTCACTATCTTGTATTTGCCAACCAAGTCATAGAATTTCCACATCTAAACAAGTGGCACCTAATCCAAGCCTTCCTCCTATCATCATTCACCTAATGAAGGAATCCTTCAAGTAATTGAGGGAGGTGTACTTCTTGTTCGTCCATGATACTTTAGAGCTACCTCCCTCCACCATATCTTCCATCGATCAATCAACTTTTTCTCACCCACATAAGAAGAAGCAGGAATGCAAATTGTACCAAGGAGATAGAAGAAAGTGAGGAATGTGAACACCAAGCATCATGAATAGGCTTCTATTTTATACAACACAAAGACTTCTATTTTTATGGAATGAGTTGTTAAGCCTCTTAAATAATTGGATTGTCAAATACATGAATGAATAGAAAAAAAAAACTTTGTATGTGGACATACAAGCTTACATTCTTGCTTGATGACAATGACATCACTTCATGTCATGGTGATTATTTAAGAAAATTATGTACTAAATAAATCAGTGTAATTTTATGATAAATATTGAAAATGTTTAGGTTCTTCTTACAAATGAATGAGTCTCATTTTTATTCCAACTATAGATCTCACAATCTTATGTCACAACCGAATTGAAACAATATCATTTGAATACATACTCAAAGAGAAAATATCCAAAGATAATGAAAAAACAATTATTTTGTTTTATTCTTGATGATATCATGTTCATGTTGTCTTCCCATTTGAAACTAGTTAACCTCATAAAAATTAGGATCAACAAAAATGTGAATTAATAAGAAAACACATACCACTATGACAAAAAACATTGATTTAGGTCTTCATGAATATTTACCATCATTTCATGTAACCATGATTATTTAGGACAATTAGACATCAAATAATTGAGTGTATTTTTTAAAGATAAATACTTAAAACATTTAGGTTTTTCTTAGAAATTGATGTCCCATTTTGATTCCAACTATAGATCTTATGTGACAACTAAATTGAAATGATAGCATTTTAATGCTTAAGCAAAGATAAAATATCCAAAGATAATTGCAATTATCTTTTATTCTATTAAAGGTTTTATGGGCATGCATATTGTCTTTCGATAGTCCCAAATTAGTTGATAAGCCTCTTCAAAATTCTCACCAACAAAAAGGTGAATTACTCGGAAAATAATTACTACTCTTACCAAAACTCTATATGTGGAATCATGAACTTATGTTCTCTCTTGATAATAGTGACATTATTTCATGTCATCATGATTATTTAGCATTATTAGATATCAAATAATTCAGTGTAATTTTTTAAGATAAATATTTTAAAAGTTTAGGTTTTTCTTAAAAATTAACATGTCCCATTTTTATTCCGAATATAGACCTCATAATTTCATGATTTCATTTGAGAACTAAATTGAATACTATTTTAATGCATAAGTAAAAAAAAGTATCAAAGTATGATTAAAAAATTCATTTTTTTCTATTCTTAATGTTATGGTACTTGTTGTCTTTTAATGGGCCAAATTAGTTGTTAAGTCACCTTAAAATTAGATTAAAAAAGTGAACTAATAGGAAAATAGTTACTACTCCTATTGGAAACATTTGTATGTGGACTCATGAACTTATGTTACCTCTTATGACATCACCATCATTTAATGTGGGCATAATTAATTATGATGATTATATATTTAAAAAATGAGCACAATTTCCAAAAGAGAAATATTTAATAAGTTTAGGGTTTTTTAAAATTTAGATAGTCACATTTTTCATCACAACTATATATCTCATGATTTGATGTATTTACTATAATTGAAAAAATTGTATTTTGATACATAAACAAAGAGAAAGTATCCAAAGATAATGGAAAATCAACAATTGATATTATGGCGTGTTTGGTCTTTCATTAGGCAAGAATTATTCATTATGCCTCCAAAACAAATTGGATAAATGAAAATGTGAATTAGTAAGAAAGCAATTACTACTCATATGAAAACCATTCTATGTGCAGTCTGGAAATGATTCGTTGGCTTTTGGCCTTGGATATGTTTGTGGCCTTCAATCCTTTTTGTGATCTATATTTTTATATTTTCAGGCTATTTATCTCATCAATTTTCAGAATTTTCTCATTTCCCAAATTATTGGTGGTGCTCCACATCAGCCGTCCTATTGAACTTCCCACAAGAGGGCCGCCGACGGACAATGCCGCCATCATAATTATGACAAAATTGACGACATACAGAATTATGCCGCCCCACTGGTTTTTTTTTATCAATAAATAATAATTACCCATAATAGCGTTAAACCCCACCAAACCTCCTGAGCAAGCTATTGGGTCGAATAATTCATCTATAAATATGAATTATAATTTATACAAAAATATAAATAAATAAATAATACTCCCTATGCGAAATGAGAATAATTCGTCCGTACGGGGATAATCACGTCAGCGATACGAGGTGATTATTTTAGGAGCGATAATGATAAAAAAAGAGAAAAGAAAATCTGGTCAAGCTTGTAGCTCAGACTGTAGAGAGTTGGAATTCCGCGTCAGATCAGATCGGATGGGGCGGCGATAGGCGGTCAGAGGTTTGAAGAAAGACCGGAGTTCGATTTCAACGCTTACGACAGAGTTCGCTTTCGGAGGTTAATTTGCACGGGATCTCGAATTGCCAGGAGGACGAGTAACAGCCGGAGATGGCCAAGCCGTTCTCCGATGAACGGCTGCCCCCCTGAGGTCAGCCATCTTCTAGAGTTTCATCTTCACGATTTTCCCGTCCTAGGGTTTTACCAAATAAAGTCGGCAACAGATTTGTGGGCATCGGAAACTTCCTTGGCTGCCACGGCATCTTTTTCTCTGCCGACGAAGTCAGCGGCCGCGGGGTGGACCGGCCGCCGAGGAGAGGGAGTGATGGACGAGAGGGCACCAACAGCGGAGCCAAGGAGGAGGAAAGTAGCAGAGGAGAGGCGGGTGGCGGAGAGGGTTTGCTCGTGCAGAGCGGAGCAGGCTCGAGTATCGAGAGGTAATGACCTAAGCTCGTTACTGGGGATCTCAGTGCTCGTGGCATCTTTTCCTCTTTGCTGACTTGTACTTCACAGAGAACGAGGGCGATCACGCCGCGAACGTGGGATGGCGGCCCCTCCCTCGGGAAGTAATGCGGTTCCGGCGAAGAGATCCTGGCGCCGGAACCCTAGCGCCACTCCCGTTTTCATTTTCGCCACCTCTCCCTTCCTCACAGTCGTCGTTCTTCTCGCCGCCCTCGCCATATCCGCCATGGCTTCTCGCCACATCTTTATCGACTTTCCCCCCGTCTGCGGTCCGTTGGACGGGCCAGTGAAGGAGACCACTCCGCTGATAAATTTCCTCCAGCGCGTCCAAGCTTCTGCGCTGCAGACCCTGGGCCCGAAGGGGTTCGACCCCAAGCTGTACGTTGATCTCCCTCTCCGGCGCGAGCTTGGCGCCGCCGAGGCCGCATTCGACGCCCTCCCCCGCTCCCCTGGCAATGGCACCATCCCTGCCGCAGCGCTCAATCGGTTCCTTGGGGTCTACTTCAGTGCTCCGGAAGCCGACCTGGTGTACGCAGAGCCTGCTGACTTCGTGCCGGAGCCCAAGGGTTTCCTTCCCAAGGTCAAGAACCCCGCCGTCAGGGCGTGGGCTCTGGAGGTGCACGCCCTCTGGAAGAACCTGAGTAGACGGGTTGCCGACGACGTGAGGGCTCACCCGGAGCGCCACACCTTGCTGCCACTGCCAGGACCTATCATCATCCCCGGCTCGCGTTTCCGGGAGGTTTACTATTGGGACTCCTACTGGATCATCAGGTACGCGGAGGGAGTACTGGGACATTTCTTCTTCCCTGAAGCTCTGTTGATTTGTCGGACTTCGTCCCAGAATCTCCGCAGACGAAGCCCAAAGCATATTTTTAGTCTGTTCTTCCCAATGACTTCCCTGTCCGACTCTTCATTCTCCCCATTTGCCCTCATCGAGAAATTAATCATATGGGTCCTCTCCTCAAGTTCAACCACCCTGTTCCCCCAAGTCAACAAGGGGAGGAGAGGGGGAGGGGACCCAGTTCGCTCCACTGGGATGTTTTCTAATGGCGTGAAGTATCTGATAGCCAATGTGGCCTACATTACCAGCAGGTTGATGTTCATGTTGTGCAGGGGCTTGCTGGCTAGCAAGATGCATGAGACTGCAAAGGCCATCGTGAACAATCTCATATATCTCGTTGAAACCTACGGCCATGTCCTGAATGGCGCGAGGGCTTATTACACCAACAGGAGGTAATGCACCGATTCTGCAGGGGAGAGCACCGCTCTGTCAGCTAGTTTAATGTTCTTCATGATCCCCATCCCACAGCCAACCTCCTCTGTTGAGTTCGATGATCTTGGAAATTTTCGAGAAAACCGGCGATCTACAGTTCGTGAAGAGATCGTTTCCATCGCTACTGAAAGAGCACGATTTCTGGAGTTCAGGTATTGGGTTCTCTGAAATTATGATTCTCGATAGATTTCCCTTAATTTCTTGGCCTTCACCTTTGTTTTCTTCATATATTCAAATTTTTTGGCTCCTTTTTTTCACAGAAATCCATGAACTGGAAATAAAGGATGCTCGGGGATGCAGTCACAAGGTGAATCGCTACTATGCGATGTGGAACAAGCCCAGGCCCGAGAGTGGAACGATCGTAATATCCTTCTCATAGCGTGTCTCAGGGAGGACTAACTGGCCATGATTTTTCGAGCACGACTGAGGATGGATCTTTCTTCATCTCACAGGACGAGGAATCTGGCTCAAAGCTTGTAGATGGCCGAGAAAAGGAAGCTTTTTATCGTGAAGTTGCTTCAACAGCCGAGTCCGGGTGGGACTTCAGCTCCAGGTGGATGAGGTGGGATACTTCGTCTCATCTCGTACTGACACTATAAACTCATAACCTGTTCTTAAATTACTGGTAAATAAACAAATGTATAATGATGTAACTAATAACCGGCAGATGCAGCTTTCGCACCCGGTTCACTGTTCTTGGATTAGTAGTCCTACCTTTCTCTGATCTTTTTTTGGTCTGGTTAAACTCTCACTTACCTGAAGGAAAAAAAATAACAAGGAAAAAATAAAATATGGCTTGATCTCTCAGTCCAAGAACGTGATAATGTTTACAGGCTTTTTTATTTAAACGATATAAATTACCCCTGAGTATACTGTCTCGGTGAATAATCTGCATGCCATTTTATGATGTTGTCCATGGATCATCATTTCATATGAGTTTTGGATACCTAAGGGATTACATCATTTGGAATCTCCCTCCATATGTTTCAGGGCACCATTTGAAAACGTACCATGTTTTCCCCCATATGGATACCATGCATTCCGATTCTGATGCCGTCCCTTGCCTTTTGCAGCAATTCATCTGACCTTACAACTTTAGCGACTACATCAATCATTCCTGTGGATCTCAATGTCTACATACTCAAGGTATTACCTCTGTAATAATGAAGCTTAACTTATAATCGATAATATCTCTTAAGGCAGGAAGAATTTGGCCGCCATTGTGATTAGTGCTTAATTATAATTTGAAATTTGAAAATATAATTATAATTGTGGATGGACGTTAATGACCTTATATATATGGGTTGAATTACAGATGGAGCTCGATATTGCATTCTTTGCCAAACTTCTTGGAGATGTACAGACCAAGAATAAATTCTTGGCAGCTGCCCATTCACGGCGAGAGACTTTGAAATCGGTATTCTGGAATGATGAGATGGGGCAATGGCTCGACTACAGGTTAAAAGACGATAAGTGTGAGGTAGGCCGTTTTAATTATTTCCCAGTTCATTTTCCTGCGTAATTAAAAAAACCCTGCTGAAAAGTCAAACTTATTTTCCGTCATCAATGACCTCGTCTTTTACTGCACATAATTAGTTCCCCTTTTGTTTTTTACAAAACATAAAACCCTCATGAAAGTTAATGTCATTCCGAATGAATCAGTCTTTCCACGGGTCTATTTTTTCCTGCTAGAGGATAACAAGTTAAATATTCTTTCTTGGTAAGACACGTATTTCTGCACATGATTAACCTCCCTTTTTAGGGTAAAATTAAAACCCTCATGAAAGTCAAACTTATAGATGGTACCTTTTACTGCACATGATCAGATATCCTTTTCATATGAAAAATGAGGCTCTCATGATAATCAAACGTATTTTCCAAATTAAATGGTCCCTTTTACTGCACATGATCAACCGACCAACCAGCCACCGTATGTGTATCTATGTAAGTTTATGAAAGTATGGTACGAGGTAGGACTTGTTTTCTATTTTTCTCTTCTTCTTACGTAGCATACTAAAATTTTCAGGATGGCCAGGAGTGGGATGCTCGCAATCAGAACCGAAATATTTTTGCATCGAATTTCGTCCCTTTGTGGATAATGTGCAACTCAGGTTTGCTTTTTCACATCTCCAGTTTGGTTTGTAAGACTCCCTACCAGTAGTACTCTCTATCCACTAATGTGCTTAAATGCCATGAAGCTTTATGCCTGATCCATGAAAAGTTTTCACAATTTTTTTATCCGAAAATCAGATGCTTTTTGGAAACAAAAAGTTCTGTATACAAGACAAGAAAGGAAATTAGGCAAATAAAAAGGGAACATTCCTAGAGGGTTCAATATTAGGAAGGTGGACGTGGGAATTTTTTCGCCAACGTTTGGCGTTCTGAAAACTATTAGAATCATCTTCATATGAGTGGAGAGTAATGCTTTACGGTGTTGGTCTCATATCTTGGCTATCACTTCTGGCCAATCAACCATCTTTAGGCTAATTGTCTGCGTTATATTGAATTTTGGCCATTTAATGATTATAAACTTGCTGCATCAGCCATGAGAGTGCTGAATCTAGAGTAGTTATTGTTCTGCAAGTTCTCATCTTCCTGCAACGATGCTATGCGTTCAGCCAGTTCCTTTCTCCTCTGAGTAATCTATAAAAGTCAGTCGTCAATTTTTTGGGAATCTGGTTCAACTGAAAATATTCAAGGGATAAGATTAGGAGATTGATAACTTCCCTTGAATATCTTACATCATTTTTCCGAAGAAAAATGCAGTTGAGATTTATGTTTTTGACTCTGTTGAATTATGTCTGAAGATCACTCCATGGTCGAGAAAGCTACTAAGAGCTTCAAAACTTCGGGCCTTCTTCAACCTTTTGGGATTGCTACTTCGTTGACGAATTCAGGCCAACAATGGTGCGCACTACTCCTGCGAGCCCCTGTATTTGGATGAGATTTTGTGATCAGGGAGGGCAAGACCAGGCTGATGAAACCTCGTGTGGTTCCTCCCTTTCAGGGATTTCCCCAATGGCTGGGCTCCATTACAGCACCTGATAGTCGAAGGACTGGCAAGATCAGGGCTCAAAGAAGCCCAGGACCTAGCTGAAGATATCGCCACCCGGTGGATCAGAACCAACATCGTTTCCTACCGGGAATCGGGAGTGATGCACGAGAAATACGATGTTCGAGCATGTGGAGAATTCGGCGGCGGCGGTGAATACACTCCGCAGGTGATATACATATTCTCCATGATACCCAGTTCTTTCATGAGCAGATCTTGCCAAGCTCGCTGACTCTACCTTACCTTATTTTGCTCAGACCGGCTTTGGCTGGTCAAACGGGGTGGTTCTTGCGTTCTTGGAGGAGTTCGGGTGGCCTCAGGACAGGGAATTCAC